>LQNS02004412.1:14030101-14041247 GCA_001587735.2 Parhyale hawaiensis | reverse complement strand
AAATGAGTTCTATTAGAACAATCTTGGCCAGGTGCACCATGTCTGGCAGGAAATAAGGCGCGAGCATCTCCAACTCCACACGGCTCGGTCGAACGAAGTCGCTCAGTCGTGCGGCGCAGAGGAGACGAAAAACGAAAAGAGAAGAGGACAGAAGAAAGCGAACACTCGTGCGGGGGTCCCTTCCGTGGCCCCCCACACGGGAGCAGATAGGAGTCCCATGGGATGGGTCGCTTACCACCATTCGGCGGCCCACCTCACGGAACAGAAGGGGAAATATAGAGAACCTATCTAACTTTACAAAACTAACCTTTTTAGCAGGAACTGCGGCCAGATGCTACATCCCCTGCGGAGAACGCACTCAGGACCCTTGGGTGCGTGATGCCCAAACATATTGTGGCAGGAAAAGGGCCCGCCACAATATGCCCCTAAGGGCAGAGGAAAGAGCAAGGGACATATAGTATGTCGATAGAAACAGGGAACCGATGCACGAAAGTGTTCCCACACAGGATCAACGCGCATGGGAACAGGAAGTGGGGAAAGAAGAGGAAGAACAGAATAAAACATGAGCAAGTAGGAGTATGAAATCAGGAAGGAAGCAAAGTGGGCACGAAAGACAGACGTCCCAAGGCCTAGCTTATGGATGAGGTAACCTACACGAACCCCCTCCGGTTGCCGGGCTCCATAACATAGGATGGGCGAACCTAACCCTATGGCTCATCCTAGGCCCCCTGAGGGGAATGTAGAGTGTTGATGGAACATTAGCGATCTGGCGATCCTGCTTACATGATTATTAGTACGGTACTTTTGCTATTGAAATTTTCTCAGAAAGCACCTGCCTAGAAGTGTTGTACCGCTTGAACAGAGAGAAGGGAAATGTAGCACATCTAGGGAAAGAAGGACCCCATGCCCGAGGGCGCTCTTTCTAACACAAGATCAACGCGCATGAGAACAGAAAGTTGAGAAAGAAGAGGAAAGAGAGAGAAAAGAGATAAAATCAGCAGGAGAGAGGCAGCGGGAAAAAGCAAATTGGGCACAAAGAAAAGATGTCTTGGAAGCCAACCTAAAGTTAAGGTAACCAGGGTCTACCTGGGATCGCTGATCCTCGTAGGCTAACATACGATGGGCGAACCTAACTAACTTAACTCTTCGGCCTATCCAATGCCCCTGAGAAGGAGTCTGTTGAGAGCTGACAAGAGATAATTCGAGCAACACGGCCAATATTGCAGGAAATGCTTCTCTATTGATCCATGCAGCAAATTGTACGGTGGGGTTAATGCTTGTTTGTATACGTCTGACACCCAGAAATGACTGAATTTGAGTAGCTAATACAGTAAATACATAAACCATTAAATAAAAAAATGCACAATGTCATATATAATATTAACAAAGTTTTCACAATGATGACGACGCAATTTACACTAGTGTAACCTAGCTAACATCATTCAAACCAAGAACCGGCTAATACTGTGTTAAATAATTTTCTAATGATAGTTTTTACGAGGGAATTTTCCGACACTCATCTCTAAAGCTACTAGCTAAATGCGAAAGACCTAAAAAAAAATTTTTGCCACACCATCGTCACCGCGAATTTATAGTACACTTCTGACAAGCGAGAGCACTGCATCGAGCTACACTTTCCCGCAAGGCAGAACTGGACATCGTGTCTCACCGGCAAGGTAGCTACCGGTAGTCTTAGTTTCACCGACTGTCTCACAAGCAAGACATGATGCTAGCCAACAAAGAGGAGATATACAGGGCGAGTGATGACAGTGTCACAGTAAAGGGCAACAAAAGCCTCACCTGCTTAGCTCTCTCGCTGAGCACCTCCACAACAGACTTGTAGAGCGCCCGCTGCTCCTCTGCCATCTCCACAGTTTCTAACCTGTCGTATTTAGGCGGCAGGTCCTGCAAAGTTACAGTTTAATACATGGTGGTATTCTGGCCCAGCTTTCGCTACCACAAAATGAGTCACACTGCGAGGCTCTGTTATTACCTACAGGAATACGGTACTGCATGACCGTTGTACAGTATATCAGTAACGGGCTGCTCAATCAATAAGGATGTTCCAAGTTTTACAAGTCAGTAAAACAAGTTGAGGGAGAGATATGCATGTAATTTATTCAAAGTATGGACGTATGACATTTTGCTTGGCGACACGTATTGGACGACATGTGGTAGCTACCTGCAGGAAGGCGATACGTGCTACACAGCGCACGCCGCGATGGTCACTCTGCACCAGCGATTTGAGGGCAGGGTTCGGCTACCTGGCGCGGCCGCGACATGAACTGGCCACTGACATTTAACGTCATTAGACTTCTTTTGTGCTACCTTAAATTGCAGCTCTACGCGAAGAAACCGCAAAACAGATATCCTCAAAGTCAACACGAAGAACATCACTGAGCAAATTTAACTAGATTGATGCGTTAAAGTCATCCAAAATTAAACCTCCCAAATAAGTGCCACCAAGCAACGCCGCGGTGCCATCAACAGTATACCGTACGATAAATATCCTTTGAAATTTAAATTAAGTGCACAACTCACTTAAGTAAAACTTGTTTCATATTCATCTGAAACCTGAGCGTCTTTAATGAAAGACCTTCAAGTTGATAGGAGCATTACCGTATAACACAAGGGCTAAGGCTCCCAGTACTACACCAACGTTAACTGGCCCATCACGATTGTTTGTCCAACTCGCGGCCAATACACAAATACCGTATCTGATCAACACAGGGGCGCTGCACTCAGCAACTATAAAGGGAAATTGCCACCGAGTACACAGGTCGAAGCAATAGTGGCACAAAGCGGTATCTGGTACAATGGATGAACATTTATTATTAACGCTAATTAGACAAAATCTTCAAAGTTACAGGGCTACCGAATGAGTCACCAAACTCAACTGGTATGCTCTGCAAAGAACAATAGGGCAGCGGCCAGGGGTTCTAGCAGTAGCAGTTGACAAAGTGAACTTTGGAATAGATCGAAAGACTCGCTGTAGAGTTAGCAGGTAAAGTTAACTATATGATTTGCTGCCATAATCCAGTTTTGGTTTACAAAGATCCACATGAAGACTTTAAAGAGGGGAGCAATTCCACCAAGCAGACCCAAGAGTAGAGCCGAGAGTTATCTCTGAGAGCTTATCCGACACACAGAAGTTACCAACTACATAACTTCGAAGAAATAACTCTTGTTGACGTACGAAATAGCAAATTTCTTTATTAAATGAAGAATAGTTTAGCCTCCGATAGACTTTCTTGGATCTTTCAGTAATATTTCTTCTCTTTGTTTCATTTCCGCAGAGACGAGGAAAGTTGTGGAGAAGGAACAGAAATAAAAAATTTGAGCGGCCGCTTCTAGCGGGTTTTCCTCGTTAAGGACTCGACTTTCTCTCATGTGGGAGGCCCCGACAGGGCACCCCGCTCGAGTGATACAAACTCCGCATTGTTTCCCTGCTCGCCCGTAGCCGACTCGAGACACGGGGGACATACGCCCCTTGGTTGTCTAAGAATGTTTACACCCCCGATGGCCTTCCTAGAAGTCCAGGCCTCAAGCCTTCGCCCTTTCAGAGGGAGAGCGGAGATAGAAGCGAGGGTGGGGAACGAGAGGTGAATTTTAGCCCTCCGTTGAAAGAGTTGACTTGGTACCGATCGTAAGGTCGCTTCCGAACACTTAGTGTACTGCCGGAGAGAAGGCCAGCCAAAAGACTAGACGTGAAGAGCAAGCGGTAAAATGTTTCTCAAAGGCGGGAAGAGGACAGGAGCTGAAGTTTAGTGAGCTAAGCGTGAGATGGAGGGCAGGGCGCCGGAAGAGTAAACAGGGGTGGATGTCGGCTGTCTGGGATCCTTAGTCCGAACCTGCCCGCTTGCATAACCGCTAAGTCTAGGGCCGTGGACATAGGGGAGGCTATTGGGAATGGCTGCGGGCTAGGGATTTCCGAGATCCGCGCCTTCAAGCTATGAGCTTTAAGGCTCCGAGCTTCGAAGTGTCGACAACAACCTATGTGACGTATTCTTGACCCCGGGAGATGTAAGGGCGAAGCGACTTCGATGGCGCAGAAAGAGCCTGCTCCCTCCTAAACATCGAACTTCAAGAACTGAGGTGCGGACGGTAGGAGCTTCGGATGTGAACCACCGGTGGGAACTGTAGCGATGACGCGGGTCATGTAGGGTCGGCTTCCCCAAACAATTTCCTGCAAGAAAGGCTGACCCTAGTTTCCGGGAATCGAGCCCGAGCTTTCGAGGGCCGAGTATTGACCCCGAGACTAGATTCCCAAAGTAGACGTTGGCAGAAAGAGTAGGCGTGTTGAGGGAAGGAGGACGCTAGTTCCAAGCATCGAGCTCCGAGCATCGAAACTAGATTTTCCTTGGCGTCGTCGACAGGCAGAGTTGAGATGTTGAGGGAAGATGTACACTAGTTTACGAGCATCGGGTCCGAAACCTAGATTCCCAGAGGCTTCGTCGACAGGCAGAGCTGAAGTGTTGCGGGACGGTAGACACTAGTTTCCGAGCACCGAAACTAGATTTTCTTGCTACGTTGTACTGTCGATGTGCAGAGATGATCGATCCATTTAAGGGCATGCAGATCAGAAGAGGCAAACACTAGCACAGGAAGAAAAACGTTGCGCTGGAAGTGAAGAGCTGCGCAGGAGATGTTGCCTGTGCTGAGAGCAAAGACGATCTGAGGTACTGTGGGCCAGTGGCTCCAGCCGCCCAAAGGAATCTAACCCCTCCAGAGGGGCAGAGGGGGAGTGATGACGTCACAGAAGTTTCCACAAACCCCTAGCGAGGACAACCCGCTAGAAGCAGCCACTCAAATTTTTCTTTTTCTGTTCCTTCTCCACAACCTTCCTCGTCTTTGGGGAAATAAACAAAGAGAAGAAATATTACTGAAAGATCCAAGAATGTCTATCGCAGAATAAGACAATTTTGAAATGTAGTACGGGAAAAATATTCTAGATCGTAGTACGTGTAGATGGATAACAGAGGTAATACATGACTCGAAAGGGTCTAATGAAATTCCCATTATACGCAAGTGCGGTGAGGCCAACAGCGGGCGGATGGTGCATAAGAAGCGGAATGCCTACTTTTAATTAACATTATCGAGAACTGGCATTAACTGAAGTTTTTCTTCAATTTCTTCATCACACTGGTATAAAAACAATCTAAAAATTCGAAGTTATTGTCTGTGCTTCATTTCATAAAGAAATAACAACTATGGTGGAATGAATCTCTGCAGCTCCTCCACTTGATAATAACCACCACAGCCGACCCTGCCTACCGCTAAATGACACCTCGACCAACACAGGCAAGCTTTCAACGGATGCACGTACACTCTCACCTTCAATACATCACTCTTGAGACGCCGCAGAAAGAAGGGCTTCATTATTCTCTTGGCTTGCTCGATGCGTTTGGCTTCATACTGACTCTTGTCCCGATCCTCAACTTTCTGCAATATATCAATGAGAAAATTATTGACAAGCAACACAAAGGTACCGTATCTACTTGCCCCTTCACAGGACCGATGACGCACACTATATGTCAGCATGCCATCTTAGAGCTGTTCCATTACAACTATATATTTGTTCGCTGACACACGTCGCTCTAAAGATGCAAAAAATCCTGAATAAGAATTGTTATTTGAGTAGAATTGAATATACAATAAAGTTTCTATGGAGAGACAAGGAGAAGTGCTACACCCAGTCCAAAAAGAAATCGGAAAGAAGTATATACATATAAGAACATTATTTACGCATCACCAATAGAAAATACCAAATGCACCGCATGTACAACCATTGACCACTTACAGGGAACATTGCAAAGACGTGCTTGAGTTCTTCTTTTCGGCCCTCAAAGAGATCAGGCATCACAAAGACCAAGATTGACATGAGCTCCACCAAGTTATTCTGCAGAGGAGTGCCAGTCAGGAGTATGCGGCACTGGGCCTGTATCCGCATAAGGTTCTCAAAGCGTGCAGTGTTCATATTCTTCAGCATGTGAGCTTCATCGAATATGACGGTGTGGAGGAGGAGGCGTTTGAAGAGCACCCGGTCATCCGAGCAGCTGTACATGGTAGTGTAGGTGGTGAGTATGACGTTCGTGTTCTCATCAATTTGATTCGTAAGGATCTGTTGCCGCATGCCACGCCGCTCCTCCTGCGACCCGTGGTACATTAGCACACCCAGACTAGGGCACCAAAGCTCCAACTCGCGCGCCCAGTTCTCCAAAGTGGAGGAGGGCACGACTATCAAACTCAAATTCTCGGGCTGCTGCGTCTCCATAACGTGCGCTAGATACGCAATAGCCTGGACAGTTTTACCCAAGCCCATCTCATCGGCCAGTACACCGTTTAGGCCATGCTGCTCCATCAGCACCAGCCAATTCAAACCAATCATTTGGTAGCTCTTGAGCTGCATCTCAGGATTGAGCAGACTAGGCTGCTGGACAATGGTAGCCTCCTCTTGCTCGCCTTGCACCAAAGAGCTCACAGTGTGCTGGATATCGCTCGATATCGACTCGCAGTGCTTCATGAGCTTAAGTACAGTACTGCGCTTGTGGAGCACATCCTTGACACTGTTGAGCATGTCAGGAGCTATTGTTTTTTCTGCTTTGAACACACTCACGAGGTGATCCCAATCTGTGAACGGCCGCAGTGATACAATGAGCTCGGCTTTCTTCTTATTGCAGCGTGGAATGGCGCAAAGCTCTTCCTCGGTAGAGGAATTCAGAAAAGTTAAGACGGAAGCACGCATGTTTTCCATTTCAGGTGTTACCACATCGCCGCCTTCATCCTCAGCTTCAGAGTCGTCACTAAAGTATACATTACATTTGCTTGTGTACAGTTCCTCTTCGTCATCGTCACCATCCTCCTGATGAAACCGAGAAGAAGCTCCTAACATTTTAAACATTTTCTTCTTATCTTGCATTTTTTGCTTAGCAATTGCTTTTGCACTAATAGGCTTTGCCTCAACCTCTTCCTCTTCCTCAGGCGGAGGAATAACTTTCTCATCAGGCGGAGGAACAACCTTCTCCACAGGCAGAGAATCAACCTTTGGTGGCTGCTCGATTTTTTTAAATTTCACGATTTGGTTTTGTATCTTTAGCTTAAGGGTCCCCTCTTCCTCATCTTTTTGTTGCTGCAGCTCCTGCCGCATCTCCTCGTCTCTCTTTCTTTGGAGGAGCAACATCTCTTCGCGCCTCTTCTGCATTCGCTCCCGCTCCGCTTGTTTTCTCACATTTTCCTCAGCGCGCCGCTTGCATTCTGCTTCTTTGAGTTCCTCCAGCTGCTTCATAAGAGAGTCTGTGTCCATGTCGGCCGCTTGAGCAGCAACTGGCTCGCCATTCTGTTGAGGTTCCACGCTTCTACTCACAGGTACTGGAGTACTTGCTTCAGAGCGAAGCTTCGCCCTGAGACTGAGCTTCTGTTCTAACTCAGCACAAAGCTTAGCTCGTAGCTCGACTCGCTTCTCAAGCTTCTGCTTTAGCTCCTGCTCGCTCTGTACGAGCTTCTGCATATCTTCCGACACCTGGACGCCCCCTGCAGAGATGCTGCCTAACAACCGTTGCTGACGCTGTATCTCGGCAAGTCGATCAGTGTCCTTCTTATTCTGCTCTTCAATTTTGTGTACCTGCAATAGTAAAGGAAATTGCAATGGACGTTTTGCTGCCACGTAAGGCTTAAGGCAGAGTACAATCAAATACGGTAAATTCATGTATACCGTTGCTACTTGAATGAACCAAAAAAGCTACAAGGCTGAAAATATATGTGCGTCCACTCAGTGAAGATACTTCTTATTGTTTGAACTAATTTAACTTGGAGTATAATAACAGTACGGTTGGTAGTATACTCACACTGACACAGCACAGCCAGATTTAGGGAAGCTTGCGGCAACAGTACAGGATAGTGAGTGAATGAACACAATGCGTAAGCCTCCCTAATCTGGACTCATTATTTCTTTATATTAGACATTTAAGCCTCCCTAGATACAACTATGGTGATTGAAGAGATGAAAAAGGGACACATAGTATGCCGACAGAATGGGGAACCCATCCACGTAGGCGGAAAAACGCGCATAGGAACAGCAAGGCGCGAAAGAAGAGGAAGAACAAATGAAAAGCGATACAAAAGCGGGACGCATGCACACGTGTTCCCACGCAGAATCAACGCACATGGAACAGCAAGTCAGGAAAGAAGAGAATAAAGAATCATCAATAGGAGCATGAAAATAGAAGGAAGCAAAGTGGACACATAGAAAAAAAAAAAAGTCCCCAAGGCCTATCTATCGTTAAGGTACTGTATCTTGTGTAGGGTCTCTATGGGCACTGGTCTACATGACATAGCATGGACAAACCTAACTTAACCTAACACGAACGCAAATCTAATGACCCCCGAAGGGGCCTCAAGCATGAAAGATGATGCAATGTTGGAGGATATTCTTAGAATCTATTCCGTTCGCTTCGACAGAAAATTTCACTGGTAATTCCTGCAAACCGCACAGTGAGGCAATGCGTCGGTCCAACTGTGCAAAAGCTGATACATGATATTTCTAATGAGCAGTTACACAACTGGGGGCAAGTGCGGCTCCGAACTGCCGGGAAAGTGCTGTAAACATGGGCTACGGTACCTAGTCTGCGAAATGAATAATTGATCTCTAATTCCATTCAAATCTTCTCTCTCAAAGCTCTAGATGTGTGTGTAATTAGTCCACATATATCACGACGATTTAATGAAATTAGCTTCAACTTCTCTGCAACTGAAATTCTAAACACAAAATGCCCCTTGGAACAGCGCTTCGTGTGTAAATTGTAGTGCGAATTTTTGCGAAAGCAGGATTATATTTTAACCATGGCAGGCATTACGCCACACTAATTGTAGATTTACGATTACTTTCTCAAAAGCGAGTGAATGAAGCACTCACGATATGCTCAACACATTTGGAACAGATAATTTTGCTCAAAATGGAAGTACTAAACAATTTTATCCCTGCTTTGTGGAGCTAAAAAATTTTCATACAAATAGCACTTCTGAACGAGCAAGACCAGGTTCTTGGCCTGCTGCTAAAGTGATATGTTTGTGCAGCGAACAATTTTACAGTGAAATTCAGGGACACGCCAGTAAGGCTATGAAAAGATTACCATGTGCTGCAGCCTATCCAGCCGCTCCTCCAACACCTGGCGCTTCTTTCGCTCTTTCTTCTGTAGCTCTGCAGCCTCGAGGAATTCTGTGGTCCGCTTGAAGTTATATTTGTGAGAGCGCAGCGTGTCCTGGAGCTCCTGTGAGGGCAGGGCACGGGTCGTAAATACAACGGCTTCAGGCACAGCATCAATACATAACTAGGTCTCCATATCATTTGAATGAAGTGTCATGCTCAGGCAACTCTCAATCTCAAGCCTCCTTGCTAAGTGTGAACAGTAATCCAAAGAGAGGCAAGAGAAGGGACAAGCAGCATGTCAAGAGAAGCGTGGCACTCATGCACGGGGGGTGTTTCAACACTTGATTATTATGCATTTGTATAGGTACGGTACCAACTCTGGAAGGAAGAGCAGAGCAGACAATCAATAGGGGTGCGAACATGGAAGGACGTAAAGTGGATACAATAGGCAGATGCCCAGTAGGCCCAGGTAAGGTGACCAATGGAGTCCCTTGAAGCGCGATCTTCTATTATATACAGAATGGATGTACCGAAATGATTTGACCCTATTGCCCATCCTATGCCCTCTAACCATGCATACAATCCACAGTTGATGTACACTTCAGCAGCTAAACCACCACCTGACACAAGGGAGTTTGCAGAGGCCTACAAGACATACCCGTTACATCGCTACAGAAGTCATGTTGAGAATAACCGTCGACATAACAATATATTCCAAAGTTATGAACATAGTACAAGATGTAACTGCTAACTGAAATTCTCTGAGCAAGAAACGGTACCCGCTGGGTAGTGTTATTTCCAGCAAAACAATTTTTGAGGAGCTGACAAGGGTCAATAGACTCACCATTTTATCATAATCGGGGAACATTGTCACTAGGGTGCCGAGGAAATTCTCTATGAGATCTGCCGGCTCATCTTCATAGTTCTGGGACAAAGTACTCTCATCAAAGCTGGTATTTGCTTCGCTATCCAGCTTTATTTTCTTGGCAGGCGGCGGGGTTTCATCATCTTCATCAGAATCCAAGATGCGGTTGTTCACCACCTGCAACATTTTCTATGTGAAGACGTGACGTAATATCAACGTGTACCTACATAGTACAACTGAATTTATCTAAGGACAGACCATTTTAGGCATTGCAGCGAGCCATTCTTGTACAGCTTGGCGTAAGCAAGCTTGCCGCTTGCCACTCAACAGGGTAGTGGAGTCGGAAAGTATTGGGCGACGGGGTTCGGAAACTAGCTAGAGCTAGAAGCTGAAGTCTGTCTAACGAGCCAATATTAATAAGAAAAAAAAAAAAAAAGAGTCGGAGTAAGTAGTGAAGCATTTTTGGTGGCCAAGAAGTCTGAGTAGGGAACTGGCAAAAAAAGTCTTTAGAGTCTGACTCTGCCCATCGAAATCAGCAAACTCACAATAACACACACAACTTTAAATTGAAGAGTAGTGAACACTTCCCTTCAAGTCAGAGACCATTTTAGTTGGTGCCCGTAACGTCGCCGACTATGTGAAGTACATGCACAGACCGCTCTCTAACTGCAGCTACCTAGCGAATCGCTAACACTTGCAAATCACATGCACTGGTTGCTCTAAAAATACAACTACCCTGCAAACAATAAATGCAAAATGCAAATAGCTTGCAAAGCATAACCACTGAAAAGACGAGTAACTAATGTTCTGAAGCAAAGTTTGCATACAGATCATATCTGTCGTTCCAGAACGGCAGCTGTGATATCACAAAAATAGCTGCAGTTGCTGGCACAGTAACAGCTGAACCACTGGTGCTTACAATTATTATTATTATTATTATTCTATTGTGGGTTTTCCCGCCATATTAGAAACGAAGACTATATAAAAGCGATCCAATTTTGTATGATTTAGTTTAGAAGTTAAGTCGAACTCAAATGAGTTCTATTAGAACAATCTTGGCCAGGTGCACCATGTCTGGCAGGAAATAAGGCGCGAGTATTTCCAACTCCACACGGCTCGGTCGAACGAAATCGCTC
>LQNS02004412.1:13919029-13937680 GCA_001587735.2 Parhyale hawaiensis | reverse complement strand
TATGTTTCGCTAGTTTGTCATTCCCAGAGTGGACTTTGTCAAACCGTTTTGAATAATATCAAGGCGTCATGAACATTGGTTGATCTGTATTGTACATTGTCAAAATCAGTTGTTAAATTGGTCCAAAGCAATTACAAAAAGCTTCAGCATCGTCTGTTCCGCCCATTTCCTCTAGCTGCGACGTCTAGTGGATTAGGTTAGAGTAAATTGAACGATTCTCAGTCATTCCCTGCACTTGCACTTGGTTGTCAACCCAAAAAGAAGCAGAAGGAGCTGAGTCAATAATAATTATTATTTGGGCAGTTAGGTGGGTTGACTGAGAAGTGAAGAATGGTAAAAATCTTGCGTTAGCTGGTCATCAAATATGACGGCGCCGAATCTGTAACTCCGCCGATAGCAAAGCGCCATAAAGAGTGGAGCAATTATCGCGATCTTTTTCAGACAGTCCAGTGGGTTGATTCAGATGTGAAAAATCCCAAAACTCTAGAGTAAGCTGGCCATATAAAATGACAGCATTGAATTTGCTCCTTACCGTGGTTGATGGTGTTGCGCCACGAGGCGTTGTAGTTTTGCTTAGAAGTCTTTGCAGTATAGCTATTGAAATGAAAAAGTTCAGTTGTTTCTCCTTATTTTTCCTGTGCAAAGCATGAGGAAATCTTCATTATTTTTAGATTGATGGACCTCTCGCATAGTTTGGAATTCCAAGCGAAGCAAATAGGAGAACACGGGTTGGGAAAATAAGGCGCCTGTTGAAGAATGCGTCAGGAAAAAATACCACGCTGCGCAACAAAAGTTGCACATTTTAAGAGGCGCAACAACGGGGTTCACTGCAATGTCGTGTCTTGAAGAAAAGGTCTGAGGAAAAAATAATGTGTTGCGAAACACAAGTAAGCGAGCACGTTCCGAAAGTAACGAACAATTTGGCGCTATTCGTACCTGGCTGAGGCAATAGCTGCCGCTCGGCGGTCATCCTCCTCTGATAAGCAGCCTAACATGCGGACGGTGAGTGATCACTTGACACTTCGGTCTCACTCAATGGAGCGCCAGTGAAAAAAACGCGGCGACTGGGAAGCAGCTGAAAAAAAGGTGGCGAACTGGCGTCGTCGCTGACGCAACTCGGAACCTCCGACCGTAATCCCGTTAGAAAATATCCAGCGCATATTGCTGTTAATTCTAGCTCAGTATGGCGTGTGCCGGAACCGGTTAAATAATTTCTAAAAAAAACTATAACATGGTAAAAGTGCACACGCGATGAAAATATAATTAATCCCTTAACATCCAGCAGCTGTTTCGTTCTGTACGACAACTTGCTAAGGCGCGCTCGTATTGACTACCTGGGCAGAGAACTCTTCTGACCAAGAGAAGAAAACTGCGCTTCCGCTACTCAGTTAAAGAAGCGTCCTCTGGTGGCAATGTTTTCTACTTACGCAATGCATCCGTATCATAGTTATATATTGTACCTATATACATGACAGAATAAAACTAAACTCCATACTTTGAAAGTTGCATAGTAAAATGTTATTTAGATGATATAATAGTGTCCTTATTTTCTCTCTGGTCACCCAGACGGCCAAGCGGTTGATAAAAGAGTTATCTGAAGTTGCCTATCAACTGTTTGTAGTCCGTTCTATTGCATTACTTCGGCAGTATTGCAGGGGCGTGAGTATTTCTCGATTTTCTCTCGCAGACACATGCAGACAGAACGGCAGGCTTCCCCAGACCCTGTGCACTTTTGCGCTGGTCGTCGGTTCGAAAGCACGTGTACGTACGTAGCGCGCAGCTGTGGCGATGCACGCGTGCAGTTTTTGTCGTTGCAAAGTTATACTCTTGGATATGAATATCAGTTCTTCCGCAGTTTGTGAAGCCGTATGAAAAGCAACTGATTTAATGCTAATGCGCCTTCTATATTCTATAGTGGCGCTTAATTGGTGCTAAGCTTATGACGACATTAAATATAAACGTGATTGCAATCATGATTGAAAGTGGAGTGTTATTATCGGATTTAATTTTCCTTCAAACGAAAGCCACTAATTCTTAGCAGAAAGACGATTTTAGCCCGATAAGGTTGTTATTTCGTGAATTTGTTGAATACGTGCGTAATTTTCTAGTCTTGTTTGGAAAAGTTTAGCGTGACCGGAAGTGAAAGAACGTGATTTTAGACGGGGGTTGTGGTCATAGCCTCCATTTTTTGTCTTTTTTATAAGATCATTAACTTTCCATTTTTTTTAATCCGCCTCCTGTGTGCTGTATTGGCTGCACGAGCGCAATCATTGATTCTATCACTGCTCCGGCCGCTGACGACTGCAAACTCGCTTCTACGAACTGCGCTATCGATCGCCAGATGTCACTGTTCCGCTTGTTGTCGGTTCCGTTGAATGATCTAACAATTTTGTCTACTTTTGTATACTAAATTGCTCCGTGTCGACTACCCACGGTCCCTCATCAAACGTGCATCATCGGCTTCCTCCAGCAGCTGTCCTCCTCCAGCGCCCGTTTCCAGACGTAAATAAAGAGCAACTTCTCATTCCGCTCCCACGCCAGAAAGTCTACGGCAGCGCGCGCCGTTCTCCGCCCATTTTCCCGCCCTATGCAACAGTTACCCTTCGTATAGACCGCCTACAAGCCCAACTCTTATACAACATCAGTCGTCTTCGTGCCTAGTGCACGGCACCGGACAGAGGAATCTTGGGAAAAGCCGTTTCCGGCGGCTGTGTGGCGGCGAGGCTTTGTTGCGTCAGCGGCCGCTGGCTCACCTGTTGCTCGCCGTCTCGGCGTGGTGAGCAGCATTTGCCATTGACGAAAAAGTGAAAATTCTAACGACCACATACGTGAAACTGATTGCAGCGCTGTCAAACCACAGCAACCCGCAATTTCCAATTGCATGAAAACGTCAAACGCTGAACAACACGGAAGCATTTTGAAGCAGATCCTATTAAAAATATTCGAACAGAGTGCAAGGCTGAAGATACGCCAGTTTCCTGAGAAGAAGACAAGCCTCTCGCGAGTAGAACCCTCAGAAACCAATACTACGCAAGGAGGTAGATCACCATGGCCGATCGAGCATCCAAGAGACCATCATCTCCCAAGGCAGAGTTTGAACGTGCCGATGCAGTAGGGCTGAAGCGAAGCATCACCCTCATCAACGGGATATCCATCATCGTGGGCAGCATCATAGGGTCGGGCGTGTTTGTGTCTCCAGGGGGAGTACTTCAACATGCTGGGTCGCCTGCCGCTGCTCTCGCCGTCTGGACCATCTCAGGAGTGTTGTGTACAGCTGGTGCCCTCTGCTTTAGGTAGGCTATGTCGCTATTAGTCCAGGCTCTAGGTGGGTGTCTGTGTATATTTCTCTTTCACGGATCTACCATGTATTTTCCTATTCCATATGATGATGCCATTAAAAAAAGTAGGGTAGAACTTTCGCAGCTGGTACATTTTTGAGTGGCGCATGGGGGGGGGGCAAAATTATCAATTGTGGACTGATTGTTCTAAAGCTTGTTCAGAATACGTATTTTTGAAAAAGAAACACAATTTGTTTAAGAACTTTTTCGATTTAGGCCTTAGTTTTTGAGATAATTAGGTTTATGTATAATATATATGTTTATTTTGGAAATTCCAAACGAAAGGAACTCTGGGAGTTTCCATGCTTTTGGAATCCTTGAAACATTCCTAACAAAACCATAAAGCTGGATTCTCCATTTTTGTCCTCATAATAACTTTTTATCACAGTTGAAAACCGAATCTCTTAATTGTTTTTTCCCTATATTTTAGATAGCGATCGCAACGAAATAGATCATGGAGAATCCAGCTGTATAGTTTTGTTAGGAATGTTTCAAGGATTCCAAAATTGTCATTGTTTTTATTCTAGCATGAAAGCTAATTGAGTTCTATTTGTTTGAAATTTCCAATATGTACTAATATATTTATATATAAACCCCATTATCTCGAAAACTAAGGCCTAAATCGAAACAAGTTGTGGATACAAACTGTGTTTCTTTTTCAAAAATACATATTCTGAGCAAGTTTTAGAACAATCAGTCCACAATTGATAATTTTGTGCCCCCTCCCCCGTGCCCCCCTCAAAAATGTACCAGTTGCAAAAGTTCTAACCAACTTTTTTCATGTTCTCATCATATGGAATAGGAAAATACATGGTAGGTCCATGAAGGAGAAATGTACACAAACTCCCCTCCCCTAGAGTCTGGACTCACTATATGGCTTGATAGCATAAGTGGACTGAAAATATAGAGGCCTACAACTTGAGTAGCTACAAAGAATAGGCATGTTTGGGGAAAGCAATGTGAAATTTAATCAATAAATATTGATATGGCATCGAGGGTAGATTTTATTACGTCTCTGCTTAGTTACAGACTCGGAGAAAAATCTTGTAGTCTTTCATTAGGGCGTAATGTGAAGCAGCCCCTAGTTGCACCAGTCCTCGGCACGCCTATGGCCGGGCTCACTAAATTGCCTTAACAAAATAGTGTCATGGAAGGAGTGTAGCAGCATTGTCTTCCTTAGTACTAAGACTGTATACCTTAGAATGCTATGCCTAGCGCAGCATTTACATGAGATACCAAGTAATAACTTTTCTTTCTTCTTATACTGTCCGCGGCTTCTAACTTGGATGTTTGTTTCGTTCTGACGAAGAATCGCACTCATTGTAAAACTATTCCTGAAAGTGTCAGTCAACCTACAAACGTTTCTTAGTAGATTTTACTATCGTTTGCGAGCTGTGTGATTTGTAAACTAGTTCTTGCCATCTTAATAATCAGCTATTTTACGAGCACGGATTGGTGTAGCTTTACTTTCGCCGAACATTAACGCAAATTTTTATTTTTAACACTTTTCACTCCCTTGCTCTTCTGGCACTCTTCTCTCGATTTTCCCATTTTTTTACAGTTTGCCACTCCATAATAATCAATCGTCCGTTCTGGTCAACGAAAAGAGTACCTACCTCGACATTTGGGAGGTGTGGTATGTCCGTTTGGGCGGAGACGTCAGAGTGACGTGCAACTGCCGCCCAAATTCTGCCGACCGTGGTGTTTCCGTAGCTATGTTACTGCATCACTGTTTGTTGTTATTTTGGCGTCCAGTACTAGCCGGAGCCTGTGAAACTTCAGCAGAATAAAAGTAACGTTCTTTAGTGAGAGTGGTACTAAAAAAAGTTTCTCCTATCTAATGCCGATGCCACACGCTAACAAATAGAACGAGTATCCGAGTTTTGCTCTCGAAATCGACGTCTAAAAACCTGCACACTCCCGCTTTTGCGCAAAATTTTGTGATGGAGCATGCAAAATTTTTGCGCTCGATACACTGGTCAGACGCGCGAATTTTTGTCAACAAACCGCCGCTAGAGACATCTATCGCCGGGAATGTCGTTCAGAACGCTCTCGGAGCAGCAACGATTGATTATTTTAAAAATATTTTATCATTTAATTCGACTTAGTATTACTTTTGAAGTCATTAGATGTATTTTTGTCATGGTGTTCAGTCCGTAGCCATGACAACGTCGTTTAGATGAACGGAGCTCGAAATTTTTTGACCAACGGACCATCATCACATGTGAATAGGGAGCTGCTTTTTTGCGCAAATAAATTTTGCGCGTTTGTGAGACTTTCCTCAGCTTTAGGCTAGCGTACGTCACAGCCTTGAAACTGAGAGCGTAACGGTCGTCGTAAGGCGCGAAAGAACAAAGGGATGAACAAGTAGACTGTAATTATTATTATTATAAGATAATTCTTTTATGAACGATAGAGGATGGCTGCTAACTTTACTATACTCTAATGTTGAAAGCCTTTTTATAATTCATCACTGTAACTCTACAGTGCCCCCACCTTGATAGCCAAGACCCGCCGCTGCTGACGCCACTCATCCCCGGGAGGAGGGGCCAGTAACCCCGCGCACGGAGGTAGCAGCCGGTACCCGGCAGGAAGCACTGCTGCGTGTTATCTTATCGCGGTGTAGCGAGTTGCGTCAGCGGGACATTCCCATCTCGTGTTATCTCCTTTTCACCAAACTACCGCTGGGCCTTGGAGTTGCCTACGATAGTGCAATTCGGGATGAAAAAATAAAAAAGATTGTCTTTTCGCCACGTGATCAAAACATAGCCAACTGTGACATAAGAGGCATTCAAAGGAGTCGTCCGCATCGTGGTGTTGAAGTAGTCACGATAATTGGAAGTCTACCGAAGCTCTAGTTCGAGTATCTGGTGTGATGTTTTAATTGGTTTCGTTTTGTTCGTATGATGAGAATAAACAACATATATGCATCCTTTTCAGTTAGATTTATTAGTTCTGTTATGGCAACTTATGGGTTACCTTAGCCTGAGGCCTTAGAGAAATTCTTCCTGCATCCTATGCTTTCTTTTTCTATCTACTGTATGTCTCTATAGTGTACTTCCTTGATATTCTTTCTGCAGACTTGCTGCTCCCATACATGCGTGGCTGTCCTCCGTGTGTGGGTTAGTTTCCAGTTTGTCCAGCTCAGACATACCGTACGTCATGTCTTTTTCTCTTTGTGCCTCAAAATGTCTCCCTGATAACTAGGGAGGAGTCAACTGAGACCAGTATATGTAATAGGGTCGAAAGTGCCGACCAGCACAACGTTACGCTGCGAATTCTTGCCGTACCTGTAGTTTTTTTGACAAACTTATCTGCATTCACAAAATCTACGGATATGTGGCACAGAATTTAAATATCCCCATGGACAAGCTTACCTACCATATTACACCTGAAAAGATGACGGACGTGTGGAATATAAGTATTATTTGCGATAACACTGAATGCGTTTCTATACTCCACGGATATTTTGCTCGCGATTCAAGTGTTCCTAGATCGAAAACTATACATTCGTGTTCAGAATGTAAGACTGTCTGTGTGACTCACTGTCACTTACACAATCGTTGTTTCCATTCCACAGCGAGCTGGGCACAATACTGCCGGCGACAGGAGGCGAGTACACGTACGTGCTGAACGCCTTCGGACCGCTGCCGGCGTTCGTGACGCTCTGGGTGAATGTGGTACTGGTGCGGCCCGCAGCCCAGTCGGTGGTGGCTCTCGCTTGTGCTGAATACTCGCTGGCTCTTCTCTTCCCGCACTGCAGTGCCCCCCGGTCTGCTGTGGCTCTGCTCGCTGCCCTAACACTAGGTATGTTGCAATATGTGTAGACTTATGCTCTGCTGGCTGTCCTTACACTAAGTATGCTGTCCTTGTGATACTCTGCTCGCTGTTATTTCACTACGAATAGATATGTTGTACTTGAGTTGGCTGTATCTGTGCATGCAGTATAGAGTTAGATTAGATTATTAGATTAGATTAGATAGGCGGCAGTAGACGAACCAAGAGGCCCATTCCCAAAGAGACACCGGGACTTACACCCCGGCCCTCTATGAGCTATTGCCATTATGTTAGTAGGATGTAGAGGACTGGGGAAACGAGAAGAGAAAAAAATGGAAAGCGAAAGAGAAAAAAAAAAGAAAAAATAAAAAAGAAGGGGAAGAAGAATCTCCGCCAAAGAGATGGTCATGAATGCCCGCAAGCATGATCGATAGCCGCTGATATGCGGAGCTTAAATATATAGATGAAGCGGAAGTGAGAAGAAGTCCGCTTAAAATGGCCTGGGAAGCTTTGGCCGTTAAGTGCTTGCGACTCGTGGAGGAGGAGTCCTTAGCTGTGGAGGATGTCTCTCCCAATGTAGTAGTATTACAACCGTTCACTAACCAAGCACCGTATATTATGCATCTGTCAATAGTGTAGTGATGATATCCCATGGAAAAACTTGCTTTGCAAGCTCACTGCCCTCTATGCCATCATTGAATTAAAGATAGATCTATTATATTTGAAAGTGCGTGGTATTTGTTTTGTATGTGGTAATTATGTAATTATTTAATTCATAGTCTGACCGTCTTGCTTGTCTGTATGCATCTTTCTGTATCTATGAGGGCTTGATAATTACAAATAAATTTCCTCTACTCTGTTCCCGTACTGCCCACGGAAAAGTTTCAGCAACGATAATTCTATATTTACCTTTTAGAATGTAAATCCAGCAAGAGCTCTCTTTAGATTTACCTCCTTGAAGGTTAATAAAAACTTATCATCATAAAGATTTTAGCATGAGTAGATGCCCCATCATAATCGTTACAATCGAGGGGTTTGAATGAGCATCCGTACTCTGGCGATGTTCACTCACAGCTCCACTTCTTCAATGGAAGCACGCAGTGGAGCCAACGCTTGGGTCTGCCCAGCCAAGTGCGTCGTGGCCGCGTTGGCTCAAGCTACCTGTAATTCCCAGAGCTGCTACAATGGAGAGTTCCTTCTAACCGTGGCGGGGTGTGCTATAGGGCAGCACGGTATGCTGCACTTCCGATGGTTGCAGTGCTGAACGTGCGGAGGCGACGACTGTCTCGACGTCACGTTTCTTGTTAAACGAAAAAGAACAGAAGGAAAGGTTGTGACTGGCGTCAGTGGGAGCTGCTCGATGAAAGATGCAGAAGAAAGAATGAGTTGTCTGTCACGTTTTAGGGAGACTAACGAGAATGCATGACGTGGTGAAAGTGATTCGTTTTGTTTTTACGTTGGCATAAGTATCTGTTTACTTATTTCATCAGCTAGAGAAGTTACACTTTCGCAGATAGCTGTAAATTTAGTCTATTTCAGCTACTTCGAGTAAGGATCGAGCTTTACCGTATTCTCCTGATATAATAGTTTGCTTAATGTATTTGACGTATCATCGATACCCCTAATGCCGATGTCACTCAATGCAATCGCTCGCTCAACCTATGAGCAAACATTCAGCTGAGGTATCGGACTTCCATGCGTAGGTATCTCTGCTACTAATTGTCGCTGTGCATCGGAACGACGAGCGAGCTGAACGTCTGCTCATAAGTTGAACTTGCAGTTGCAGAATGCGGCCCGGGTATAAGAATACCTCCAGGTACCTATACAACAGCATCCTCTCCTGATCCCAACTAGCCACAATGCTTACTGGATCTGGCGCCTCAAAAGGCCGACATTATTCTTATCCCATGTCGGAGTTAGTGGTGAGTGTAGCAGGGCTGGACGCTCCCGGGCCAGGTTACAAGAGTAAAACAATGGCCGGAGACTAGCGGCCTTTGGCCCTTTTTTTTTACTTTTGAGCGTGAAGGAGGCGAAGGTTCTGCAGGTTCGACAGAGTGAGGAAGACAGAGACACTTCTTGAGCTTATCGAGCAGTGATGTGTGTGAAGGAACACTGTACGTTAGAAGATATACGCTTTGGTTCAGCTCACTGCTCGTGCAGGCAGACTTACTTCTACTAGCTTCAGCGTATTCAATAAACGGAGTTTCAAACAACGTTATTCTTCTTGGAAACTGACGTTGTTTTAGTCTCTATAAGGTTAACACTGCCAACTACCGGGCCGATATTTGTACTTATCTGTCTAGCGCAAAACCCAATGAAACTCTGTTTTTCTAAGTTGCTTTGTACCTAAATAACTAGAATAACTAAGAAAAGAATTGTGCAAATTAGCTTTCTGTATCAAGATATAATGTACAATGAAGACTATGATCTCAATGAAATCTTCATCTGTGCGATAGGATCTATCTCTTCAGTCCCGCTCCCGTCCATTGAAGCAATGGACCCAATTGTGAGGTACAATGTGGTGCGCGAGGCGGCCCTCCCAAAGTCCGTGTTCATCAATGGGTCCGTACATCAATCGGCTCTGCTTCCAAGGTTCTTGTCCACCGTCCGGGTCAATGCGTCTCGATACAATTATGCACCTTGATGATGCATTGGGCTCATGATCTGATATACGAATGTGGTGGGCAGTAACTGATGAAGCATTGGGATAGTGATCTGATATACGGAGCTGGTGGACAGTAACTAGCTGATGCAGAATTGGGATAATGATCTGATGTACGGATGTGGTGGGCAGTAACTGATGAAGCATTGGGATAGTGATCTGATATACGGAGCTGGTGGACAGTAACTGATGAAGAATTGGGATAATGATCTGATATACGGATGTGGTGGTCAGTAACTGATGCAGCATTGGGATAATGATCAGTTAACGAATATTTCGGATAGTCACTGATGAAGCACTGGGATTATGATCTCATTCTACTATACAGAGTATGTAGACTGCAGCTGATGAAGTATTGGTCTATGTTGTTTTGTGCCGAGTCGGTGAACAGTATTTGATGAAATTTTGACGTGAGAATGTTTCAGTTTTTCATGTCAATAAAGCATGAAAAATAACCAGTTTTATTTTTTTGTTGTGGCAAATTAAGGTCAACTTAGTTCCATGATGTCCTGCTGTACCACGCAGTACTCTTCTACTTTGTCGTCCTTTTCCACGATACGGTACTATTGTACCTTGACGTCAGTGGGGTCGGCCATGTCATCAGGGGCCGGCAGCCCCTAGCACTTACAGGGCTGCCCAGCTTCACTTGATCCTCTTTGTCTCTGCCTCGGCTCTCTGCACGTCTCTGCCTCCCATAGGCCTTCGTCTCTGGCTCATTGCAGACTTCTCTGATCTGCAAACTAGATTCTTGAAGTACTTTCTATTACTATCGCAATTCTCTAATAATAGTCTAATTAAGCTGATCCACAAAACGCTAAGGGTAAAAAAAATCAGTAAATCAATAACTGTTAGTTAACGTTGCATCTTTCTTTGAGGGAAATTACTTTGCTCGTCAGAAATCGTTGATCCCGTGGGA
The DNA here is from genome assembly GCA_001587735.2 of Parhyale hawaiensis. NCBI lineage: Eukaryota > Metazoa > Arthropoda > Malacostraca > Amphipoda > Hyalidae > Parhyale > Parhyale hawaiensis. The sequence continues at coordinate 13,926,987 of LQNS02004412.1, read as the reverse complement.
GCCCTGTCCATGATTGTAAAAATGTTTGCCTATCTACTACCTATTCTCTCAAGTTAGCATTACTATTTTAACGTAAAACTTGAGAATTCTATAAAAAAAAACAAGTAATGAGATAATTATGGCATGCTTTTTAGACACTATGTATGGGTGTTATTAATATCAGTATTGTACACCTCTGCTGGCTGCTACATTGCTTGCTATGTCTCTGGCGCCGCTTTAATTGTGTCCTACATTTTCGTACATTTTCTCTGCGCGTTGTATTATCTATTCCACGTGCCTCAACACATGTGACAAGAGTCAGCCTAAGAAATTTCCTTAGTTAATCCCTCACATTTTCTTCCCCGAATAACACAAGTTTGACCACTTCTTGCTACCTTCATTTGTTGGCCGATCGCATCACCCCCTGCACCATGCAATGGTCACAGCCTTCGCTTCGCATTATTATATTCCGTTAAGGGCACCTATAGAGGATGTAGCTATAGGTCTCGAACGTTGACCTTTATGGCGAGTTGACTAAAGGATAATTTTGTGTACTCACCCATAACGAAGGGATTGTATTTTGCATGACTTACGCTTCTTGTCTCTGCAGAACATTTAGATGAGACATAGATGACTCTACGCAAAGTAGATGAATATGTTACTATAACATGCATGGGATACATTTACCCTGAGCTCAGGTAACGTCCGGTTGTTGCCAACAATTATTTTTGATACTAATTCTGATTCCAAAATTAATTTTGTTGCATTTTCCACATTTCCAGGACTGCTGACGGCGGTGAATTGCTCCAGCGTCCGGTGGGCCATGAGGATCCAGACGATATTCACTGCAGCCAAGCTGCTCGCCCTCTTCATCATCACACTCATGGGCGTAGTGACACTCATCTCCGGTGAGTACGGGATTTGTCCAGCCTGCTGAAAGCGTGGCTGCAGTGTGAATAGTGTGTGCTTGTACACCTCGTTTGTGTGTTCGGCGTCACGAAGCACTGAGTGTGTGGCTATTGTGATGGGATTTTGTGCTGTGCTACTAGTGCGCCTATCTATCTGGGTGATGGTGCATGTCTTTGTGGGCTGTGTGTGTCCGGACGAACGGCAATATTTGCTTGTCTGTGAGTTTTGTGCAAACTAATACCACTTGGATTCAACCATTACTGGAAACTTTATTTTTCTTTTCTCTCTTGTACTAATAGTTTTTGTTCTCTACTTATTCTTTGTCCCTTCCACACTACTGCTCGGCTTTGTGTATCTGGTGGCTTAAACTTCAGATATATAAGCTAAATACAGTTGTTACCAGCTGCTGAAAACTTGCGTGCGATTCCATAACTACAATAAATTCAGTGTCGCAACCTTCAAATTCATGCTAACTGTAGCGAACCGAAAGTTGGTTGTATGGCGAACATACCTAGATAGGTCTACCTTGCGTGTGTGTGTGTGTCCACGGTCAATGTTTCTGTACGGAGCTCTGGACCCCTCAATATGTCGGTGCGATAGGTCGTGCTATGTTGCACGTGCAGGTTGTTTGCTGGTTGATCGAAGCCATAGCAGCGGGCTATGAGTGTCCGTACGAACTCTGGTTATTGTTGAATATTGACGTTAAGCTTCTTTTGAGAGTTTGAAGGAATAAATTACGAAGTATGCGGATTGCGGGCGGCTTGGAAAATTGAATAGCTGACTCTTAGGTAATTCTCCTCTGCTCGTGTAAGTGTTACTGTTCCTACTGTAGCTGGTAAGTTACTTACATGAACGTTACGGTAGCAGCATATTTACGTTCGCAGCTCTAACTCCTAGTGTCGCTGGTTCGAGACCAACCCAGGCACGAGAGCTCTTTGCTGATCTAGGTGTGATGACTCGGCAGTTGTGTGTGCAGAGCGCCGTGGCAGAACTTGCCTTCCTCAGAGATGGGGGGTGGGGGTCGCAGGTCATTTGCATCTTCTGTCAAATTGGCGCCATAGTTCTTGGTAACCTGTGGTCGACTGCAGCCGCACTTACTCCTCTGAGGCCAGTAGGCCAATATCCGCAGCACAAACCAGTGCGTTTGGCTTCCTAGTTGAGGGTGCGGTCAAAATTGACTTTACCTTTACTTTAAACAACGCAGGTTGCCTGGAAAATATTCATATATATTCGAAAGTATGAGAGACTTTTCTACATAAAAAGTGGGTGAGTTCCAGTCACGTACTGCAATTGAAATAATCTAATCAGATTAGCTTTAACTTTTCCGGAACTTCAATCCATGGCTTTCGAAACCGGCCGTCGCTTTAGATTGCACTTCAGGGGTTAACTGCAAACCACTTACGTCTGAGACCGCCTCAGACTTTGTTTAGAGCAGCCTGGATCCTGCGAAGGTTTGCTGCCCGATCTAATGTAGCAAAACGAAAACCCATGACTGAAGCTCGAGAAAAGCTAAAGCTATAGTCAGTATAGATTATTTTGATCGAAATGGAAGAAGTGAACACCCTTCAATTAATTATGACAGGTGCGCTCTCAAACTTAAATGACGCATCGCCATCCCTTATTTTCAGCATCAACAGCCGCTTGCAGATTTCAGTTTGCAATTATTGCCTGAAGAATTTGGGACGCAATTTTAGAAACTTTTCTGACACCAAATGGCAGAGCGACAGCGTGACGCTCATCATGACCTGCAGTCCTGGATGTTGCATATTGCATAATTTCTCGCCCACCCAGTGTCTCGAGCCCACCTCGTCTCAAATATTTCGGTCATAATTTAATAAACTTTTTTACTACAAATATCATACCCAAAAACTGAGCTTCCAAGTTTGCCGTACATTCGCGGGACCGACCAAGAATCGCGGACTGAAATGACTACGAAGATCACCGGTCTCCGGTATTATTCCATTTCCAGCTTCACTGCAACAAAGACGGAAATAGTGTACGTCTGCATTTCGCACCCGATACACTCAGCTAGATAACTCTCTAATTGATGTACCATATACCCTTTAAGGAAACAATTTGACTTCCAGGGCTAAAAGGTTCATTATGTGTGCTATGAAGGATTTTCTCTGATACTCACAATCAAATGTGTGCACTCGTTTGGCTAGATTAATTAAAAACAATTCTTGCAGTGCGCAGTTGGCGCCACGTGCGCAGTTCCTGCATTCAAGATTTCTATGATCCAAAGCAGTGCAGTCAGACGGCGGTCCGATATCCAGCACTGAAATTGCCCGCTAATGATCGGCAGTGGTGCCATTTAGCCGTCATTTGCAATTATGCGAAATCCCCGCGGGCCGGATGAGGAGGAGGAGGGGACTCTGCATCTTCTTTCAGATTCTACTACCTGCTTTGTTTTCCTATTTTTCCTTTTCTTTCACGGCCTTATGATCACATGCTTGGTGATCTTTGTGTTTCCGGGTATTTCATGTCATACTACGTGTGTCTCTTGTTCCTACTCCACCAAGGATTACGGATTTTTTGTATGAATGCTTTGGGTTTGATCGGCTGGCAAGTAGCGATTTTGATAATCTGATTTGATTGGCTTTGTTAGCTTGGAGTCGATTGCTAGGATCCCTAAGTGGCCATGATCGATCTGCAATTTTCAAGTCAGCCGTGCTCATGGATTTCGTTTCGAGAGGTTCGTAGCAGCGTTTCATACGACTTAAGGCTTCATTTCAGCTTTTGTTACCCACCTTCCGACGTCCAGCTGTGTAGTTTCAATACAAATAGCAACAACAATTTGTTCATAGTTTCAATCATAAGAACTAGATCAGCCACTTTATATTTAGTTTCAGATATTAACCTATTATTTCGTATACTGTACTCATTTGTGCACGTACTATGAGCTTTTGTGGACGCACTGTATACATCTGTAGACGTGGCAAAGTGCTATGCTAGCAGACAGTGTCGTATCATTCACCCACTAATGAGCTGATAATATTAAAACGCTTGCTCTGCAGCGACGGCGTGAAACTCAAGTTTTTGTAGCAGAATTGTGGCTTTACACCAGGTAGCATATTCACTATCCTCGTTGGTGTTATATATACATATTTCTGTGTACTCGACGTGGTAGCCAATTTGTCAATGTGTTTTCTTGGCTAGAATCTCGACTTACGACGATGCTTGGCTGTTTCTGTACCCAAAAGTTGGTTTGTGTGTAGTTTGAGCTGTGTTGTTGCCATACAGCGTGTCGAGACGAGCGGCTGTGTGGCGTAGCGCTGGCCACCGTGTCGGTAGGGCCGCATCGGAGTAAATTACAGGCTGTCGTGACTCCGTAACTATTAGGGACCTTTGCTTAGGCTATGAGATCGTCCGTACTGTGGGCCGAGATTAATACCTACGGTGCTTAGTGCAGCGAGCTTGCCCAAGGCTGCCTAGACGGTGATTTGAATCGCCACCAAAATTTATTGGACTCTCCCTAGTTTAATACAAATGATAAAATGTTCATGAATATCAATTCGTTCCTCAAATTAAGCTGGGGCATGGCTTGGGTTGTGTTCCGCCAATGTCCCCATTATTACGAGGTTACAGTCACATGCAGTGTTAGGCCTTGTCGTCTTGGTGCTTTTATCTCACCGTTAGTGCTCTTAGCTCACCCTGGGTGCCCTTAGCTCACCCTGGGTGCTCTTAGCTCACCCTGGGTGCTCTTTGCTCACCCTGGGTGCTCTTAGCTCACCCTGGGTGCTCTTTGCTCACCCTGGGTGCTCTTAGCTCATCCTGGGTGCTCTTAGCTCACCCTTGGTGCTCTTAGCTCACTCTGGGTGCTCTTAGCTCATCCTGGGTGCTCTTAGCTCACCCTGGGTGCTCTTAGCTCACCCTGGGTGCTCTTAGCTCATCCTGGGTGCTCTTAGCTCACCCTGGGTGCTCTTTGCTCACCCTGAGTGCTCTTAGCTCATCCTGGGTGCTCTTAGCTCACCCTTGGTGCTCTTAGCTCACCCTGGGTGCTCTTAGCTCACTCTGGGTGCTCTTAGCTCACCCTGGGTGCTCTTGGCTCACCCTGGGTGCTCTTAGCTCATCCTGGGTGCTCTTAGCTCATCCTGGGTGCTCTTAGCTCACCCTTGGTGCTCTTAGCTCACTCTGGGTGCTCTTAGCTCACCCTGGGTGCTCTTGGCTCACCCTGGGTGCTCTTAGCTCACCCTGGGTGCTCTTAGCTCACCCTGGGTGTTCCAACTGAGTCGCATTTTTACTTAAATTCAATGTCGCATGATAGGTTTTTAACGTCGGCAGAGATCGTTAATCGTGTAAGCGTTCCCTGCGTCCTTGCAAGCACAGTTGAGTGCTTACCAAAAGTAGCAAAAATGTTGGCCGCTTTAGCAGTAGCCTCTTAGCAAGTGTCGCTAGTGAAGCTGTGGGTCTTTTAAGCTGAAGCGACTGCGATTTGGAGAGCCGTGGACATTTTTTTATTTAAAACGAAGTAACGAAGCCACGCCCCTGAATGATTAACGGGCTCTGACAACGTTAAAAGTCTATCGCGAGAACTTGCTTTGTGGAGGTTTTAATTCGCATTCTGCGAGCAATAGAATCTAAACCACTTTGTACTAACATGTCCGGGACTTCAGTCGTGGGCGTCCGCTTCGCTTCTTTGGTGGAGCTCAGACGTTTAATTCCAAACTTATTACGTTTGAGACAACCTCTCACTCAGCCGTACTTTTGTTGCTGCAGAGAAGCGCCCGTTGAGTTGGGCTTCATCCTGGAGTAGGCATTGCAGCCACTGAAATACTTCTGCATGTACTGATCTTGATTTGGCTGAGCAGATTTTCTTATCTGCCTAATTACTACTTTCGCTAAGCGTAATATCTCAACACTGCAGGAATTTTTGGTCTCCCTAGAAGTTGGTTTACGATTTTGGCATATTGAACGGCTAGGAATTCTGTCAGGGAAGAAATCAACTTCAATGTACATAATTAGGTAAATGCGTAGCAATTGCGAGAATTTGGTCTGAGAAAATTTTTGGCAACATTTTCCACAATCATTCCATTTTCTCAAGCATCAGTACACGTTGTGAAGCCTAAGTACGCAGATGAGGTACTAAGACCAATAAAATCTGCCTACATGTATTTCAAAATGGTTAACCCTTTACCGAGCGGCTTCAAAACGCTCACGTAAGAATAACATTGAAGAAGTAACTGCCATATATGGTCACTTGCCCCGTAGAGGGTTAAAGCGATTTACAGTACGACAAAGACCACAGGCAAATTGTTCAACGTTCCACTGGGTGTTGTTTTCGTGATTTTTTGTTACCTTTTTTGTGGTTCTTAACATATTTTCTTGTGCCCGTCCTTTGGCATGATGGTTTGTTTAATAATATTATCAGTTGAAAATAATAATACTGTAGCAATTATACGACTAAACGATATTGCCTAACCAAGTATTCGGCTCCCGTTGTGACCATCAGACAAATGAAAAAGTTCGGTGAACGCTCGGTTGGTCCAGCACACGCGTCAGTTTGTCCTTGTGTGGCTGACAAGGTTAATTCAAAATTTGATTTAAAGCTCATTCAGCTGTCGGTCCTATATGTCTGCAGACCAAGTGTGGCTGTTGCAGTCAGCCGTGTTGACTGGCCCAGCAGATTTGTGTGCAGACTGCAGACTGCGCTTGTAAACTCTACATCCGTCGGAGGTGCTTGCCCTCGAGCTGCTTGTGTCGTGGACTTAAGCTGACGATATTATAGCTACGTCATTTACAATGGTGCTGATATTGACAATGCTTTTAGTGGTGAATGATGCGTCCGTTCAGTGGGTTAGTTACAGTACATTACGTTCAGGTTAGATGATCAAGGTATCTTAGGGTGACGCTATAGGAACTTTAGGCGCGGATGGGGTTAGACGAGGAGAGGTTAGGAAAGCACAAAATAAATTCTGCTCACAACCCTTGCAAAAGTCCCATCAAGGCCTCCGTTTCTGACTGTCAAGTCTATTTTGACATCTGCCTTTTCATTGTCCCCTCCGAGTGAGATGGTCCAATTTCATTAGTACTAACTTGTTCGAAATTTCAAATCACGAGCACTCGATACTGCTCTGAATCAAGTGATAAATATTAATCGCATACCGATTGAGCTTAGTTTGTTTTTGCTCTTGGTACAGGGGTTCAAATAAAGCGGCCAAGAAGAAATCCAAGTAAAACTCTCAGCTAATCGAATTATAGATACTCTCATTTAAAATAGGCAAATCAAACACGCCTTTATTTATTTAAACACAAACACCTGAGTTATACATATGCACCTTCAGATGTATGAAACAATAGCCTTTGCATGGGGTAGTTTTTATCAAGCGAAGATATGAATGAATTCCGGAGAGTTCTCGCAGTACACGCAACGCATCGTGTGCTTCACTGTATGAAGTTACTTACTCAACGTTCGCTGCTGCTTATTCAGCCGGGACCACGCTGTGCGGAAATGTACCATTGGAGTCATGCACTATAATAACTACAATAACCGCTGTTGCAACCCACCGTCTGCGCCGCTACTATCGCTGCGATAGCCCCAGGCGGTCAGTATCGCCCCAGGCGCCGGAAAAACAATTGCCTTATCGAACCGCTGGTGCGGATGGATGAGGCCGACGTCCAGTTTTCCGAGCGAAAATTTTTGCCTTTTCAATTTACGCGAAGAAGTTAATGTAACAACGCGCGGAACATGCCAAGTGAGGCGCTGGTCTCTGCTGTTGTTCAGTTTTAATTAGCTAATAAGCTGACGCCACTTCACGCCGGTACCTTTTTGTAATAGGATCACCTAAGGCGGACATAAAATGTACTCTGCACTTGAATATCTGAATTTCAGAGAAGTAATATTAATGTACCTCACAGTCTTGTTCTTCTTATTTACAGCCAGGTGTACCGTTGCAGAAGTGGGGGCTGTATTGGGAACATCGTTAAATTAATTATGTCGTTTGCGTGTGTGTCAGCAACTTTATTATTTACAAGCAGCCACGGGATGAGGTTGTGCTTTGTTCAGGGTGATAGACTGATTGTGTATTTATGTCCTCACGGCAGCAAGAAATCCGAGTCTGACTTTATCC
>LQNS02004412.1:13876241-13888033 GCA_001587735.2 Parhyale hawaiensis | reverse complement strand
CTCCATCTATCTGTCACGCTAGAGGATGTGTGCCCGGAATACAACATGGATCATTATAAGTATTCGTAAATTACATTATCAACGCCACTATAGAAGCAGGGCCATGTTCATGATTTAGAATGTGAGAATCTCGAGGGTTGACATTAATAAAATCTGTCATCTTCAATTGGGAAAAATTTATCGCGATCAGCTACCCTGGGTAGCCATAAGTTGCCCGAAACCTCAGTCGCTGTTTGGGTCGGATTTAATGCAGTAATCCCAAATCGATTAGTTTGCGTCTTCTACAGCAGGACTGAGCTTGAGGCCCATTAATGAGTAATCGGTTTGTGGGTAACATATGAAACTCTATGCAAAGTAACGGAACCAACGCGCATAACTGAAATTCGAAACATGCTAATGCTCTCAAGATAAGTTTATCTCGATGACACTGCCCCAAAGGACAGAAGCTAAAGTGCGTTCAATTGGCCGTAGAAATTAAGCCTTCTACGCTCGACTTGTCAGAAACTTCGGACCGAAGCCTTGGCTTTGCAACTTTGAATCGAGCTGCAACCGGATTACATTTAACCCGCTGATAATTTCATTCTATGGACTAAGACTGGGTAGGGGAAGGCTCAATGACAACCCGATATAAGGATCAAAATCGCAGACTCAATTCAACGGGTCGAAGCCACGGCACATGCCTGAAGTTTCATAGAAGCTAAGCCTCGGTGGCTTAATTTTGGCTCCCAATCGAACGCGCCCCTAATGACAGGGATACAGCGCTGGGATTATCTTAATTGGCACGAGGTGGGACGCGGTTCTCTCCTACTCTTAACTTTTTTGATAGTACAGTACTAAAGTAGGTACTCAGCTGTCGAAAATGACGCTGAAGACTATGAGCGTGGGGGGAAGGGGGGAGAGGGTACTTCACAATCGATTATGCTTTGGTTACTAACTAATTTGCTTATGAAGAATACAGGGCAACTGCAACATTTAATAAGCAAATCCTTTTTAGACGGCAGTCAGGCATGGCTCAAAACGTAAACTGCATCTGCTTATCACCGATCAGCAATAATATTTCAATTGACATTTTTTACTCTGGAATGTTGCAGCATCACAGGAATAAACTCAGCCCAAGGAGTGGAAAATGCTGTAGTAAAGCCCCCAGTTTTTGCTCTTCTTTGTGGCTCTACGAAACTCTGAAGATTAGCGTACCATTTCTGTCGCCGATCATCGGCTCATGTGCGAACTAAGGGCTCATAACATATTGATGTGGGAAGAATGTACAAAATAGGGCACGCAAGAAAATAAGGAGATACTTTAGACCTCAACTTTTTTCGAGCTAACTGTTGGAAAATAAGGAACTATATAAAATTGAGAAGTTTGCTGATAGAGGTTGTACCTGGATCTGCAATCTGGCCAGATTTCGATTAGGGTTATTAATACGGCGCCACAAGCACCCCACAGTTATCAACCTGGCCTAATTATCGCTTGTTTTCAACAGAGGGGATATAGAAAATATACAAAAATATCTAAATATGCATATAAATGAATACGCCTTACGCATCATTATGTCGTGTTGATTTTTCACTTCAAGGAGCACTACGGCACCTACTGCAGGTTTCCGGCAGTCAGACAAGGTTTATCAAACTGGTTTTCGGTGGCACCAACTTCTGTTTTTTTTTTTACTTTTCTATGCAATTGGGTGACCAAAAACCTAGATTTAAACAACAAAGAAAACCCCATTACATTCGAATGCGTCAATTAGTGCCCTGACCTCCCGGCTGCGACGAAATGCATTTGACATTTCAGTTTGTGTCCCGGTGCTGTATTCTGCCATTCTTATTGGTGCATCTCAGCCCTCCCTCGCTCTCACCGTTGAAAGCGACACAACTACCATGGAATGGAGGCTTCGATTTTTGATCAACAAATTCCGGCTCTTGATGCAACAACGGTCTGCAGAGAAATTTCGAAAACCTCACGCAAAAATGCAGGCGCAAGCGGGCTGGGGAGGACCGACAGGAATGGTAGCAAACAGCATCGGGACATTAACTGAAATGCCATATGGATCTTAAAGGGGCCGGAAATCAGGACAATACTTGTTAATACTAATTGTATCTTCAAGTGTAGAGCACCCACTGCATAGGTGACGATAAATAAATATCTAAAAGTCGCCATTATACTGCAGCTCAAAGAGAACCTTGCATGCCAATCGCATCGATTGTATCAGATGACTAGATAGATTAAATGTACCTATGTATGGTGTTGATGGTTGTAACATTTCACCTAGGCATATACAAATAATAAAATCCCAGCCAAACTGCCGATGTTTATAGGAGACAGCACCAGAAAGCCTTGGATGTATGCTTAGAAATCTCCGAATGGGACGACGAAGAACAACAATTTTAAAAACCGGAACCGTTTGGTCGCCGCAGTGTGGCTATTGGCAGGCAAATGAAGACAAAGAGCGGCAACAAATTACATGGAAGACCACAAAATTTCATGCAAATGATGCGACCGTTGGGCATACCAGCGACCGACGTCTACCGACGTATTCTACTTGCAAGTAGACTGGGTACGCGCAACACTTCCTTGATCTTTCAACACAGAAGTAGTTTGCCACACGTATCAAGCTTGTCAAACTACGCCAAATTGATCCTCCACCAGCATTGTCTGTGTTTCGAAATAAATCACTAATCTTCCGCATGTATTGTTGCCACATCAAATATACATATGATTAAACTACAATATTCTTTTAAACTTAAAAAAGTTAAAACGCTTTGCGCACATGATTTCAGATAGGTAAACTGTTGATCCGTCTCGTGAAGTGTTTTGAATAAATCAACTGTCTCACCTCCTTAGCTGTAGAAGAACTATAAAAAGCTACCCTAAAGGGGCCTAGTGTGACTGGAACATCTTCCAACCAGAGGAACATTCCTGTTTTTGTGTCAGCATTGCCGCATAAGTTACTAATAAAATTGAAGGTGTACTTAAGCAATAAGTTTGCTTGCGAAATTTGTACTGACCAGCAATAAAAATACGAACGGCAGCTGTCCCATGGTAATTAATCATGGATGCACAAAAAATAATTTAAGAGCTAGAATTAGGCCAAGCAAAATTAAAGTTTCTACTGGAACAGGTCACGTATCTCATGTTATGCATTCACAGAAAAATGTCCTTGAAAAGGGCCTCAAGATGGCATCAAATGGAAACTCGTCTGTATGCAATATGAGCTGGATGCTCTGTAAGTGCGGCTCTCCAATTGATCACGGATCAAAAGGAAGAGCTCTGAAAAAAAAAGTAATCCAAATCGACGGCTTTCTTCTTGTTGGGCAAAAAATGGAAGCCAAAAAAGGGGCAACTGGAGACACGGAGTGGCTGCCTCTGGTGGCCTGTTCGGGGTCCTTAAACACCTTAAAAGTGTCCAGTTGCGGACGCGCAAACAGCATATGACGACCAAAGTTTTATATTTTTCTTATTCAATTTACCAATTTAGACTTGTTCACACAATTAAATACAAGTGATCCCCAAGTTATACGGTAGGTCCTGACCCCATAACTTACAACGCAGTAAAAGTTTTTCAAGGTGTTTATACTTTCAGTAGAATTGCTACCACTTTCATTCTATATGAAATAATGGAAGCACCTACATATATATGTAGGTTTTAATCGTATAAGATGATGCCGTATAACACAAGGGAAAAACCCTGTTGGTGATACTTTCACTACGATCTATTTATGAAAGTGACCAAATCTAAACCCTTCCTATTGGTACATCTTCACAGAGCTCTTGGAGAATTCACAGCTCCAGAGCAGGAGCGGCAGAGCGCGCGGGCCTCCAGCCAGGCGCACAAAGACGTTGCGCCACAGAATGCGACGGGGAGACGAACAAAAGGGCATCGCGGCACTGAAATAAGAAGCAGTTAAAACCTGTCCTGCGAAAGCGAGCAAAGGACAATAATCCTGAGACACGAGGGCTCAGTAAACTTCCTACGCCGCCGACCGGGGCAGATAATACAGTGTAGAGAAAATACGCCAGGCCCTGCTGTTGGGGTTGCTTCTGCTGGGGAGCTATCATGGACGTGTTTGTCGGTCACGCTCTGAATAATAGCACTTTCTTCGCAGCACATATAGCCTAGGCCCAGGTGAGCAAGACCAGCGAGTGGTGAATATAAAATGAAGAAGGTATAGCTCGATATGTCGCCGAAAACAATGATTTCAAAAGTTTTCGGGAAGGGTTCCTGGTGGCTTCCAAGTGGGATCCAAGGACACAACTCCAGAAACGCACGTAAGCACACAGTTTTTCTTTACTTCTCCATTTATTTGATATCAAGTATTTGCTGCTAATGCCCCGCCGTTACCCTCGTTTGCATCACCTCTCCCAAAATTCTTTCCACCGCTCCAAAGGAGCGGAGGCGCAGAGTATAGATAAAAACGCTTGTCCAAATTACGTTGCTATGAATTATAATAAATAATAATCTTACGTAAATAACCAGCATCGTAGGGAAAGTGAATGACCAGCCAGCAGCACAGCTCAACCCTATTGCACAAGGGTCTAAGAGGCACTGAACCCTGAATACATACCGATTGTGGGGGTGGGCACACGACTAGAGCCTCACACTGTCACCTATACCTACAGCACAGCTTTTTCTGTACCTCGGAGGGATGTTGACAATCCCCTCTACATGAATAATGAGGATATAAAATAACTAAATTTTTATATTTACTTCCTCCAAGGAGGTTATGTTTTTGTCGTGTTTGTCTGTCTCCAAGATTACTCAAAAAATTTATGAATGGCTCTTTACGAAATTTGCAGGGAATGTTACGCATGTTGATAGTAACAGATGATTGACTTCTGGTGAATATCCGTTCACTGTTTGTTAATTTGTTTGTCTGCCGATTTTTTTTCTTAGTACCTTAATTAACTCAAAAATTGTGGACAGATTTTGATGAAATTTACGTGATCTGTTGTGTATATTACGAAGAGTAAATTACCAAATTTTTGCTATGATATGTTGGTTTGTTTGTTTGTTCGTTCGTGCGTTTGTCACTGTGTTTGATTTCATGCTTGTTAGCACAATAACTCAAAAAGGTGTGGATGGATCTTTATAAAATTTACAGGATTGTTTGTAATGCTAATAGACATGATTAATCAAATTTTGGTGATGATCGGTTGGTCCGTTTGTGTGTTTGACTAATGTTTCATCATAACGTTTATTAGCAGCATAACTCAAAAAGTTATGAACGGATCTTCACGAAAATTACAGAAACTGTCAATACTATCGGAAGGCATAAATGATTAGATTTTGGTGATGATACAAAGAAAATTATGATGAAAACCAATTTGAATTTTTCGTTACTGTTGCCTTCAATGGTGGAGGCATGCGCTCTCAGAGTGCTCTCTAGCTTAAAAATGGAATTACTGTATAGATGAACACGGCAGGTGAGGGAGACTTTGAGCAGCAACAGGAAGATTACAAGTACATAAATACGCACCTGCGAACGTCCTACTCCGCACCATGCATGTAGACATCAGCATATCTCTCACGTAGCTGCATCGTTTGTTTAGCATCTGACATCTTTATGTCTACATTGGGGAATACTAACACAACCCTCTGCCTCAATTAATGGCTCGCTTGTAAAAGCTTCGAAGAAATATTGCCTGGCCGAGAGAAAGTTAGATGTGGCAGCCTTGGCTGGGATTACTTTAATGCTACATACTTTATGGCAGTCAATACTTCGTATGCTGTAGGACTGATGGCACTGCAGAGCGTGCATTGGAAGGTCCCAACAGGGATAGCTATTTTTGACCTAGGCCTACTTTAACGCTTCGCCTGCAGAGACTCAGCTCCTGTAAGATCGTGGACGGATAAAAAATAGATTTTTCCTTGTTGTAGGACATATGTATTTAAATGTGCTTAATCCACTTCTGTTATTTTTAATGCATTTGCCTTATCCCAAAAAATTATTGAGGTATTAACCTTTCAAATAATTGTCCAATTTTTTAAACTCTTTTCAAAAAGCTGGGCAACTGCGGCCATTTGCTGCCCATCAGCAAGAATAAAAAAACAGGAAATCAGTAGCGTCCGGCCTTTTCTATACTCTAGGGCGAGAGTAATTTAGCAAAAACGTTTCAGGCTTCTAAATAGCTCCGCCTTATACAGCATGGGCGTCCTTGGGCCGCACACTGCCATCGAAAATGTAATCAATCAGCCAAGTTCTAACTTGTTCGGTACTTTGTTCTCGGGCGTTCGACTCACTCACCACCGTAAATCCAACTTCAGGCGTTAATCGATTAAAAAGAAAAAATAGCGAATGAAGCGGCCACGGCTGGAGTTCACAACTTAGCCCTACATGGAACAACAAGACGTCGGTTCCTAGAAGAAACAACAATGTTTGAAACACCGCTAATCAAGCGCGCTGGTTTGCTTAAGGTGAAAGGTACTGGAATCGACAATAGCAATGGCGCTTTATTACGTACTTATAGGGGGCATTAGTTGTTCTAGACACAGACAATTAAAATAAGAGGTATGCGGTTCTCATATTCGTTGATTCTATATCGGAACACCCTCGAGCATGGGTTCCACGTTTCTATTGGGATACTATATATGTCCCTTCTTTTTTCTCTTGTAAGATCACTTTTGCTATAAACAGAGGTTTAAACCACTCGACGTAACTAAGTCTATAAAATGAGTGGTAATTTATCAGTAAGGTTTATATACGGTTCTTAAATAACAAGAACATTATTTGGTACTATCAAGTAAAAAGAGCGGTAACTTATTACTAAAGTTAAGTTACACAAGCAGACAATACTTCATAATACCTTTACGCACTCTTTGTTTGGCTTCTGTCTGCAGTATACGAATACGAATAAAAAACACTTGAACAGCTCACGCCGTCTGCAAGCAGGGCAACAAAACACTCAACAGCTGCACCGCAGACCCACAAAACCTAAAATTGTCCTTGACGGAGATCGAAGCAACACTTGCGGTGCCCATAAATAAAAGCAATTGCTGCAGGAGGGACGGTAATTTGGTGAGTCAAAAGCAGTGCGGGATAGTGAACTTCCGATGGTGCGCGACGCCTGCAGCAGGAGTCGGAGCCAACAGCGTCACCCAAGCAAATAATTTTATTGAGAACACAACAGGTTCACAAATACGCCTGCAAGTACGAAGTAAACAACAATATTACACTAGTTATGGGGTTCTGTCACATAAAAAGGAGGTTAGGTACAGGGAAAATATTCTACCTACGTAAATGTTACTGAATATTGCGTACATGTATACTGGTTTCCCACGCAGGTAAGTAAAGGTTTATTCGATTCGCCTATTTTGATCGAAATAATCGATGTCTGATTAGCTCTAATTTGTTGGGAATTTCAATCATGGGTCTTTGAGTCTCGACTTTTGAGCGACATCATGTCGGAAATTCGATCCAAAGTGGTGAATTGAACGCCTAGAATAGAGGTTTCAAACGAGTAACAGTTACTGAGATGGACGCAGCTCAAGAAAGGACAGAGAATTAGCCCATCCATCATCTCGCAACGTTTTGTCAGCTTTCAAAGTCACCGTAACGTAATGGCACAGTTGCCGTTTTTTGATCAGGAGGTCCCGGGTTCGCGTCCAGCAAGCGTCATTGGTTCATAGCCGAAGGGCATCGAGTGCATTACAGCCCTGAGCCTACGACCATCAGCCGGCCACCGACCCAGAGTGTAGTCCTGAATTAGGAGGAACGGGAGGGCGTGACGAAACCGATTCGTTCTATCAACATTCATTTAGGTTGCAAACCTGGGGATAGGAGCCTTGTATATCTGCTAGGTAATATTCGCAGTCTATATTTTCTATTGCAGATAAGATTATTTTGCCGTGCATTGCATCTGCGTAATAAGATATAGCTAGTTTGCTACACTCTGCTGAGGTAATCATCCGCTACGAATAAATAGATGACTAAATTAATAAAAAGCCACAGAACTAAATCTTAGAGTGGCATCCTCCATAGTGTTTATCTAACTACAGGTAATATGAAGTAATATGGAGCTATCCCTGATAATTTCATTTAAATCACTAAGCATCAATTTATTTTATAAACTTTCGATAATGCTTCAATTCTCATTAAAGCGAGTGACAATAGGAATATAAGAGAAACAAGAGCACTCTGAGAACGTATACATCCGCCAAGCAAGACAACGGTTACGAAAAATACAATTTGGATCTGAGACCATGATTTTTTTAACAACAAAATCTAATCACTTGTGCCCCTCAACAGTGCTTACAACTTTACTCATTTTTTCAATATCCTTTCATAATTTCTGAGTTATGCTGCTAAGAAACATTCTGACCAACATTAGTCAAACTCACAGATGGACCAACCTATCATAACTCAAATTTAATCATTTATATCTTTTATCATTACTAACAATTCCCGTAAATTTCATAAATATCCATTCATAATTTTTTGAGTTATTGCAATAACAAGCATAAAATTTAAAACAATATCAAACTAATGTACGAATTAACAGATCATTGCGAAAATTTGGTCATTTACTTTCCGTGATATACCTAAAAACTCATGTAAATTTCATAAAAATCCGTCCATAATTTTTTGAGTTATGGCATTAAGAAAAATGAGGCAAACAAACAAACGGATCTTAACCAAAAATTAATCATCTGCTCCTAATAAACATAACAATCCCTGCAAATTTCTTCAATATCCGTCCTTAACTTTTTGAGTTATCTTGGTGACAGACAGAATAACAAACAAATAGACAAACCCAACGAAAACGTAACCTCCTTGGCTGAGGTAAAAAACTCGGCCAGGCCTCTCGATTTTTGCAAAATGCTACATAAATTTCCACGGAGCAGTAGGAGAAAGATTACTTCGTGTAGATTCAAATTCAACACTTTACAGGCTATATATGACTATATGTACATATATGATCCCTTTCAATTAAGGAAGGACAGCCTTCCAATAAAGAGTTCAGGATCGTGGTAGGTGAGTTGTATGGTCTGCCTCGATCAGCGATCTTCTTTTTTTTTATTAATTAGCATTAAAATATTTTACTTCCAGCAGCTATGTACTCGGTACGGGCACTTTGGAATTAGGAGTACATTGTATTTATCTCCTTGGAGTAAAAATGTAGAAACTAAACGATAAAGTGGCGTAGCATAAGTAAGGATTACGCTAAGAACTACCTACGCAGAACGTGAAAAAAAAACAGAGTCGCTCTGTCACACATTATTCCGTCCGAGTAGGACAGCAACAGGACGCCACGCCGAGCAGGAGACAAAGATGAGCTGCAAAGTCCCCAGCAGACACGCGCGTGTCCAGTCTGCAACAGCCGCCGCAGTCCAGCAACAACAACCAACAATGTAGATGATAAATGCCCGAAGGAAAGGGAGAGACAGGCCTGCAAATCCACTGATTAAAATGCAAATAACAAAGCGTCCTTTGAAACGTTTGGGCAATGGCGTAGTGAATGGGAAGGGGGAGCTGCCGCATGTGTCGGAGACTTCGCTTCTTCGGACGGTAGACTGACAGGGCAGACACAGAGGCCACTGTAACGTTAGGCGGTTGTTAGGCCTTTCTGGGTGACGTCACTACATTGTGATCTCGCGGACGTACCGCTAACGCCGAGTTCAGCTCCATCTTGGCTTAGTCTCCAGGTGACGTCACTACACGACTTACACAAGTCACCATATGACATCATAGGTAAATCGTTGGACTATTCGCCAGTGTAGCAAGGTCACAAATTTAAGGAAGGCTTATATCTTACTCAGGCTGCGCTGTTCCACTAAAAGAGTATTTTCTCCTCTAGTCATCTTATGGAAGAGAGGGACCTTATTATAGCGAGGCAGTGCAGCCTCAGTATCGTATAGATTTAATATAGACTTGAACGATGGAAACTGTTGCAAATAAGAGGATATTTGAATATTTAAACGCTCAAGAAAGTTAGAAACGCGAGGACATGCAGTAACTGTTTTAAAACTCTCAGAGACTGATACTATTTCTTCATGATGAAATTGATCGATTTCATATCCACTAGCTTCATAAGTTGCTTTATATTTCAGCTTATCTTTCTCCCGTCGCAGCCAATGTTGGATCAAAACGCTATGGAATTCAAACTGATCGTTTGTTGTTAAATCTAATAACTTGTTTTAAGGTGGCGCTGAAGGCGGGTTCACACAACCGTCATATGTACGTGTTCTCTAAACTCAGCATCCTACAGATTTTGTTGTGTCCTAGTCAGTATAATTGTGTCTAACAGTAAATTTATACGAAATATTAACCAAGTCAGATCAGCTTAGCAACAGTCACTAGTGAAGTTTCTGATATGTCTTCAAATTGTGAGGGAATTAGTACTTGGAAAGCAGCGTGCTTTTCTGCTGTTTAAACGGACACAGGAGCGTCCGCTTACAGCTGAAAAAACACGTTCATTTGACTCGCGTGAGAACCCGCCTTTACTTGCTGCTGCTGTTGCAGAGCAGCTTGTTTCGGCCGGGTGCACTCCCCGAACAGAAAGTTTGGCATCCAAAAGACAAATAGTAAAACAGCTGCTGAAGTGGCCAAAAATTCAGCAAGGCAATGTAGGCACGAGTATGAAATATGGCAAACAAACTGAAGATTTCTCTCTGAGACTCCAACCGAAGTCACTCAACACAGGCCCACTTATGATCAGGCTACAATACTCAGTGCAAGTCCTACAATAAAGCGTGTTCAATTCATCCATTATATATATGATCATGAGGGTCTAATTTTGCTATCTTTAACTTGTTCACAACTTCAATCGTGAACGTTTGCTCTGTTATAGTTTATATTAGCGTTTTAGAAGCTAATCGCAAGTTAAAAACGCTTGAGATAGTCAAAAACTCAATCCTGCGGATTAAAGCTCCTAGAAATTTAAACCCTAATTGGATTAGATTAACGCAAGCCAAATGGGCAATCGGGAATATCTTTTATATCTTTCTCAAATAATGCAAGATCTCCTTCTCAACACGAGAGAAAATCAATATCACTTAAAAATTTATTTACTACACATTATTACGCTATATATCTACTTATGTCCCAACTTGCTGTTTCACGCCTTTCACACATGGTGAGTAACATGTATGAGGCATCTAGCTATGTGCAACAGCTCATGTTTTCAACCGTATCTTAAACAGGCAACGGAACGCAGACTATTTTCCATGTAATAATGCAACAGGACTATTATATCCTTCCATTACAATACAACAGTCTGGTTGAAATAGTATTAAATAATGTTGACTTCGTGACCGCGGAGCTCATAAATTGTCATGTCTCAAAAAAAAAAAACTTCTCTCGAGTACCTCTCATGTACAGTCTCAGTAAGAATAAACTGTACATGCCAAAACTCAAAAACATGAAACTTATACAAGTGCAGCAACAAAGAAATCTTGAAATCTTCGCTCGCTTAGCTTATATTTACCTTTTAAAAGGTAAGGTAAGCATAATCAGACTCCTGTTTAGACATATTTCATCATAGGGAAACATAATCTTACCGCTATAGAGATTTCTCTGCGTGTAGTAACTTTTACCATTGGCGCACCAACGCGTGTGTTCCAAATCACCAGCCTCCTCTCCACCCACAGTATCCAGCCAGGTCCTGACCTTGAATTATTTCGACGGAGAAGCGGTGAAGGAGCAGGAGGTGGAGGAGCAGCCCGGCGAAACCCAACTTGTTCGTCTCGATTCATTAGGCGCAACAGAGCATGCATGTCATTTAATACAAAGGAATGCGTGCTAACGGTTAGTTAAGAGACCACCCAGTAGCGTGAAATAAGATTTAAGAGCTTGTTT
>LQNS02004412.1:13863240-13875671 GCA_001587735.2 Parhyale hawaiensis | reverse complement strand
TGTTCGTCTCGATTCATTAGGCGCAACAGAGCATGCATGTCATTTAATACAAAGGAATGCGTGCTAACGGTTAGTTAAGAGACCACCCAGTAGCGTGAAATAAGATTTAAGAGCTTGTTTAATTGGACAGCGTTGAGGGACGGTAGAAGGAATTCCAGCAAAGTTGTAGTCCGTGGTGTGAGCGGGAAGAAATGCTCGAAAATACCTAAAATCAAGCCAGTAAAAGAGATATATAACTCAATACTTATAGATTTGGTTTTGGGGCAGAATCCAATTCTGCATAAATATTATATCTGACAGGAAACATGTTATCGCATATAATTATTGATGCTAAAACTGTGCCGTTCCTGACCCGTATTTAAGAAAAAAACGCATCTTATGAAAGCAAACGTTAGCAAGCAGACGTCAAACCTTCGCCCTCGAATGGCAGCAACGTTGACACAATACTCAATTTAGAATGTTAGACGTCTTGTAAACGATCAAAAATATGAGCCAGAAAGCATTTTTTCAACATACTTAGAGATTTTCAATTTAACCAGACGTCTAAACGAAGTGAGAATAATAAGTATAAGGTTGGGTTTAAAATTACAGAGAAAAATACGAATAAATTATGGACAGTTACAACAAGAGCACGTACGAAAATGACCTAGACAATCAGAAATATGAGGACAACAACAAACGATCGCGACAGTCATAAGAAAAGAGGACTTTAATATTCCAGTGAGTCACAAACGCGAGAACAATCAAACAATCGAGAGTCACAAACAAGAGGACTATAAACGGTCGAGACAGTCATAACTAACAGGACAATTAAAGCTTCGAGAGGGTCACAAATACGATGACACTTGAAAGGTTGAAACGGCCACAAGCCAGATGACTCAAAAGATCAAGAGAGTCAAAACAAGACTTAAAAAAAGAGGCAGCAAGAGGCTATAAAAACGCTTAAGACAGTCACAAACAAGAGGCAATCTAAACGATTGAGAGTCACATATAAGAGAACATTTAAACGATCGAGAGTCACAAGTAAGAGGACATTTTTTAAACGATCGAGAGTCACAAATAAGACAACATTTAAACGATCGAGAGTCACCTATAAGAGGACATTTAAACGATCGAGAGTCACAAGTAAGAGGACATTTAAACGATCGAGAGTCACAAATAAGAGGACATTTAAACGAACGAGAGTCACCTATAAGAGGACATTTAAACGATCGAGAGTCACAAGTAAGAGGACATTTAAACGATCGAGAGTCACAAATAAGAGGACATTTAAACGATCGAGAGTCACCTATAAGAGGACATTTAAACGATCGAGAGTCACATACAAGAGGTCATTTAACCGATCGAGAGTCACATATAAGAGGGCATTTAAACGATCGAGAGTCACAAATAAGAGGACATTTAAACAATCGAGAGTCACATATAAGAGGGCATTTAAACGATCGAGAGTCACATATAAGAGGTCATTTAACCGATCGAGTCACATATAAGAGGGCATTTAAACGATCGAGAGTCACATATAAGAGGTCATTTAACCGATCGAGAGTCACATATAAGAGGGCATTTAAACGATCGAAAGTCACATATAAGAGGACATTTAAACGACCGAGAGCGTTGCCAGCAGCATGCCATTCGCACGGCTGCCGCGGAACGTCCCCCTGTCGGGAGCACCACGACGGCCGCCACAACGAGGTGTTCGCTGCGCCGTTGGGTGGCCTTTGTCGTTCTAGGCTAGAAAACAGGCAATTAAAGATAAGGCGGGCCCCGACTCCTATCAACTCAACTGAAATAATGAGTCCTGAAAGAAAATGAAAGTACCGGCCCTAGGCCATTGGTCTTGCATGATCCTGCGCGCCCGCTCCAATGAAGTGGAAGGCCTTGCGTTCCTTGTGTACTGAGTCCTATAGCCTGGTATTATCTCCGTGGCCGGGAATTTGAATAGCAAGTAAGATCTGGAAAACTATCGTGAGCATCGGTGGAGTCAGTCTGTTGGACAGGACCCCGCCATGCACCCTACCCAAGGTTTAAAGTTTTCGCCATTAGACAGCATCTAAAGCTACACCATTATTCAGTTTTGGATATCAAACGCACTGCGACTTTTTTCTGGAAACTCTGATATTGTACAAAGCATTTTATAATTTTTATATTAATTACACGAACAGGAGGTAATTGATTTGGCAAGTAAAAACGCAAGGCTACGCACAAATAAAGTAACCTATGTGCACTACCGCTGATGGAAATATTTCAGTTCGATGAAACCGCACGGTGCGATATTTTTTAAGAACTTGCGGGGTAACAAATTCTTCCATTTTTGCTTGGCATAGAAATGCGATACTGTTGTGTATCAATATTCGCTAGAGTTTGATTTTCATCATTCCCGCACGAAAGACTCTGCTCTATTGATTTTTGAGGCGTGTTGTAATCAAAGTAACGTGATTGGCATCTGCGCCAATCCTCTTAGAAAGCATGAGGCAATCACGACCTGAAAAATATTAACAACGCTCGTGAACCTCTTACACCGACCGCACTTCGGGCTACGGTTAGCGTTTCTCAGTTTGCAGCTCCCCATCTGCGGGTAATAACGACACCCAAACTGTGGGTTATAACGACACCCAAACTGTGGGTAATGACGACACCCATACTGTGGGTAATAACGACACACAAACTATGGGTAATAACGACACACAAACTGTGGGTAATGACGACACCCAAACTGTGGGTAATAACGACACCCAAACTGTGGGTAATGACGACACCCAAACTGTGGGTAATGACGACACCCAAACTGTGGGTAATGACGACACCTTAACTGTGGGTAATGGTGACACCCTAACTGCGGGGCTTACATTGTGCAACTTTTGTTGCGCAAGAAGAACCTTTCATCTGCGTGGTTTGGCATACCACGCCAAAACAAAAATTGTCAATACAAAATTAGTCATGCCTCTCACAGGCTCAACATTAAAAAGTGAAGAATGAAGCTCAATAGCTAATACACAAACAGAAAATATGATACAAATGTATAAAAGTTAACCTAAAAATGTCAGAGTTACGAGTAAAAGCCATCAACGTGGGAACAATTCTACAGTGTAGTGCCGTGTTGCACATAAGTGTTACCTCCCGTAATTGTGGCTTGGGCTCCTTGCTCCACGTAGCTACGCACCATCCCAATCGAAAATTAATAGGCGATTTTTAGATATTATCCGATGTCGCTCTTATAAATATCGGATGAGTCCCTATGAGTTTCCGGACCCATCCTGTTCGCCCGTCCTCGGTCGCGACCTCAGCTGTCGCGGATCACCGCCAGCGACATCTGATTAGCCCCCGCAAAGCTTGCGATGTTGACACGGGGCCGCTCATAAAGGCGTTTGAAGTGCGTAAGCTACTTAGACCAACTCATAAAAACACGTTCATGACCCATACGAAGTTGATATACAGGAAGGAGGAAGACGGTCGGCCGCACTGCACAAGGTTTCATTATGGCTCTCAGTAACAAACGAACGATTTCTGTGGGGGTCGACCGATGTAGGAAATGCCGAACGTTGCGGGGCTCCTGTGCCATTCATTGCGTGCAATGTTTCAGTAGGGTAACACTAAACAACAGACCTTGTACATGCCACTGCCAGCAGCAGCAGTACCTACTACAACGAATGTAATGCAGGCGAGGGGAGAACCTGTCCTGCAGACACGACAGTAGCTGAGGACACCGATGCCCTGCCCTTCCGCCACCCTTGGGGTGCTGCTCATTACACATGGGAAGGATAAAATTGAACTAACCTCGCCCTGTAGCAGACGGAATATCCTACACTGTCGGGAGCGAAGCTTAATTAAATCGATTGCTTTTTGCAAACTGGAATGTGCTTCGTAAAGCACACTTCCTTCTATTTCTATCTTTACTGCCATGCATGTTGGATATTAGTAATACGTCCTTCAGGCTGGTGGGATTCCAGTTAGCAAATGGGTATTGATGTACGGTAAAGGCATAAAATTCTGATGCCACAAGTGTATATACCTATTTATATATATATATAGGTACAGGAACCTAAAATATTTAGTGAATAAATAGCACAAAGAAAATCCCCAGGTGTTAGAGTAAATTTCACAGACGCACAACTCGTCCATTAACTTCGACAACACTGCGCAAATTTTTCGTGAAAGAGGCAGACAACCAAAAATTAGGTCTTGGCGCCCGTGCCGGTTACGTTGCTGCCAAAATACATTATCCAGAAATGTTCAACAAGTTCATAATAAGAAACTGTAGTACAATGATAAAGATCTTTAATTTACTGCGAGACAAAAATGAATACCGCAGCTACTATACCTTAATGACGAAAGCAACAATAGATCCAAGAAGCTAATTAAAAGAACTAAAAACTGGAAGAATGATTGGGCAACAGCAGGACGCCACTTCACTCCGTCACTCAGGCGTCCTGGAGTGCTCTTCAGAAGTGTACTTGTGCGAGGCCGAGGCGGCATGAGGCCTGTTCGGAGGCGCGACCTGATGCTGGGCTATCTCGCCATTGCGTTTAATTCGCTAGTCGACTGTTGCATGGATTAACGTCAATCGTGGCGTCACCAAGAGAGAATAGTAGTGACGTCACAAAGGGAAGCCAATATAGGCACTTTACCCCGATTCATGCAAGTAGTGACGTCACCAAAGACGGTCAGTAGCGACGGCACCAAGGGAAGCCAATATAGGCACTTTGCACCGATTTATGTCAACAGTGACGTCACCGAAGACAGTCAGTAGTGACGTCACCAAGGGAGGGCAGTACAGGCACTATCTTTTCGAAGTAGGTGTATCCATGGGACCACGTCCTGCGTCTCGTGGCCTCCACTGGTGGGGGCGCTGGTCAACAGAGGACGGTCGGGCAGCAACAGTCCGCTATACCTCGCCCCTCCTTGCCTCCGGACGCCGGACGGACGAGCGCCACAAAGGGCGGAGGTGTCACAAGTCACCTTGACTGTACCCAGGGGCGGCCAAACGCCAAATCTGCTCACCCGAGCAACAACATCAGGTGAGCCCCGCGTGGATTTTAGATGGTAACGTAGTTTGTAGGTGGGAGCCGTTACTGCGGCAGTGATCACCGTAGTGAATACCACGTGTTCTATACGGTACGGTAGCCACGTAGTTAAAATAATCTAGGTGTTTTTGCCACGCTTGTATCACGTGGTTTTCACATGGGCCCCAAATAAACACGAGGTGGTCACCTCCTCGGTCAAACTTATAATAAAAATTTGGGTCAATGTGGTTCAGAGACGTCTAAGCCACGTGGGTTCTAAAGGGCCTCTTTTACTCTTGTTGGTCAGGCAGAAGTGCTGATGGAATGAAATTTGAACTGATAGTCCAAGGGCAGCATGGGACTTATTGAAGGAGTCGGAATGTTCTTCCACAACGCGGTTCAGGAGCGTCGCCGGCAGTCCAAAAAATGCATTGTTTGCTTTCATGATTTTTTAAAATAAATTATTGAAGCGTTTTATCATGAGTAAGATTTGTTAGCAAACTCAAATGAGACACGACTACAGAGAAGTATAACAACAACAACAATTTAGACTCTTTTTTTTTATCTTGCCTTTGGAAAGATGTGACGAAGGGAATTTAATTTGCCAGTTACCTTATGATATACCAAAGTGAGTAACTGCAAGCATCAGTTGTGGACACTTTTTTTCGATAATGTCCATAACTTCGAAGTAACTGCAAGCATCAGTTGTGGACATTCGATAATGTCCACAACTTCGATTGTACGATATCTTCGTAGACGACAACTTCTTTTCAAAACAGCAGTTTTCGACATCGTTACCGAGCAGCCCCACCAGCGGCAGTCAATAACGATAACTACAAACTGGCAAAAGCTTACAGCTTCAATCAGAATCGAACCTTACCGAACAATCTCCTGTTTCGGTATTCCATAACAATAACTACAAACGAGCAAATAAGGTTTTCGCGTTAAACACAGTCAAAGCTTTGGGGAAGCTGTGATATGCCCACAAGTGGCTGAATGCCGTAGTTGAGATGATAAAATTTTTGTGAGAGAGTGACCTTGATCGCGCTTGATGGTGACGTCACGTGCTTCGTACATCCATAAACCTTACGGCATCGCATTTCAGAAGTGTGACTTAACCCATCAACGTGCAACGTAATTTCTTTTATGCCTTATAGGAATATCATTATTAGCAATGTCTAAAAAATTGGACAATGTCCAGCAATGGGCGAGTCTGAGAACTTTCCAGCTCATCTTTGTACACGATACCCCTCGAACAGCGTGCGCGGCTATATATACGCTCATATAAGAACAGCACCAGAACGATGACTCAATTTCATGACTACTCTTGTAATTTTACCAGCGCATGAATTTAGACTTCCAAAAAGATTAAAAAACCCATGTACCAGACTACAGCGTATAACTTCCCAATGAACCCCTGACTGCAGGGAGCATATACACTGGCCATTATAGTGCCAGAGGCGATGTGACGAAACTCTCCACAAGGAAAACCGCATAGCATTGCTTGCAAATAGCAGTATAGGCAGGATTACAGTACAGTAACTTTGTTGTAAAAAACAGTACAAAAAGAGCACTGGGGCACACCAGCAATGGCAACAATAGACCAATTTGGCGCATGTGTGTGATCAGGCAGGCAGCAAGAAGCATTGCGGTGCTACAATGCAGTCATTTTCTCAGAAGCAGGTAGCGCTGCTGCCGAGCAAAAGATAGCAATAAGAGGAAAATTAATTTCTGTAATAGCCCTGAGTCCTGTACCAAACACCTGCTGTTATCAGGAGCTGCACCATGTTGTGATTGCAAGGCCTGGAGTGCTGCCATCGCATGCGACGGCCTTGAAATGATCCATGCTGGACACTTACTGCAGGCACTTGTGCGATGTATCCTCTTTGGGAGATGAGTTCGCCACCCCCTCCCCCCTTCCCCGAAGCTGTTTTACGACTTTACTTTCTTGGGTGGCATCTCCAGCAGAATTTTGGGACAGCGTATTAGACCTGCAATACATCGCGGACACAGGACGGCACATGCAGGCCAGTATGTTGTTCGAAATTTAATAATAATACAGTGAAGCAGCACCGGCACAAGCATGCATGCGATTGTAAAAAAAATACTCACAGTTGCGTACAATACAGCGCAATCAGGATGCGGCACGAGTAACACAGCACATAACATATTAATTAAAATACAACACAGCAGGACGTCTACAGTACACCGCAGCAATGACACTTGCAGTGGCGCTGCATTACGGGCAGTAGATAGCGAGGTACGAGCATATTGTCCTATACTCCAGTACGAGCAGAGCACCTGTATTACAACCATATTGCGTAAACACACGTAAGACATTGCAGCCAGTACGTGATAAGTGACAAAATTTCATGTACAATTGCACATACAGTTGCAATGCCGTGTGTTACGCGCAATAAAGCGTGACACGAACCCGATCTCGAGCATTATTTTACATTGCGCAAAAATATTATAATAAGGTGTAGTTTATTGGGTACAGGCATGTGCAACACCTTATGTTACGTACAATACAGCACGTCACGGGCACGAGGAACACCTTATACTACGTACAATACAGCACGTCACGGGCACGAGGAACACCTTATATTACGTACAATACAGCGCGTCACGGGCACGGCACGTGCAGTACGATGGGGCGCCGCACCCACTGCAGACGCAATGCACCAGCAGCAAGGAAGTTCGGCGCCATTCCTCTAACAATCGTCCCAAGGAGTCGGTAATGTAACGCCTGTCATCTCCAAGTCACGACCGCTATTATAACAGCAATAAAAACTGCTTTCGTTGCCTCCATATAATGAGCAGCTTCCTTCACTGCAATGCTCCGGGCACTGCAGAACATGCNGCAAGGAAGTACGGCGCCATTCCTCCAACAATCGTCCCAAGGAGTCGGTAATGTAACGCCTGTCATCTCCAAGTCACGACCGCTATTATAACAGCAATAAAAACTGCTTTCGTTGCCTCCATATAATGAGCAGCTTCCTTCACTGCACTGCTCCGGGCACTGCAGAACATGCGCAGTGAGCACCTCGTGTTAAAAGCTTGTGCATTGCGGGGTAATATATAGCATGAGTTCAGTAATTAGCACTCTCCGCGCACACGACCAAAAAAAAAAAAGCTTTGGCAAAACCTGTTATTTGAGAGTGGCAAGAAGTATCCAAGCCTTCACGAACGCAATTGTCTCATTAGTTACGGAGCAGAAAATTTGGGCTTTGGAAGTTTGGATATTCATTGTAAGAAGTGCGGAGAATCAGAACATGAAGAAAGAAGTGCTCAGCGTTGCACACAAAATATCATCAGCGTGATCGATGTTTTTGCTCTTCTGATACCAGTGGTGGAATGGAAACAGTGCACGCTCGCACTAAAGGAAAATTCCCAAGTTATTTAATGTACTATGGAAGAAAAAATATTCGACAGCGAAGTTAAGTTCTGAAAAAGCGAAAATAATTATGTCGATAAGTTTCAAGAATGTAACTCGAGGAAGCATGTATACATAATATATAGTTATATATACAGCATACATAGTTGTATATACTAGGCAAGAGATGAAATATGGTAGTTTCCTGCAACCCGCACGGCGTAAGGTCGCCTGAACTCACCTCTACGTACGACTATAATATCGATTATTACGACGCCAACAGCCGCAATTGGAGAAAAAGATTAAGGTTGGGCAGCTTCAGGAAGAAGTTAATTGAGTTTTCCAGTCGATTTTAAACCGGTTATAGTGCGCGTGAGCTGCAGCAATCCATTTCAGCCTGCGCCGGTGAGGTGCTGCAAAACTGGTGGGGACTGTCGAGCTGCAGCCAGACGGGGCGTATACATGCAATGCAGCCATGACTTCCCAGCAGTTCTCCATGGTTTGTTTCGATTGGTAACCCTGTATTGTCAACTTTAGCCCATTGCCGAGCTGGGGGACCATACATGGTTACTCCCATAATGCTATTCCTACATGTTAGTAGACGACCCGATAGAGGATGAATTATTCGTTTTCATAAGAATTGCGTTGTAGCAAACGTGACCGAAAAGTCCCAAAAGCTAACGACACACAATATCACACTCTTACTTCTCCTCATTTGCTCATGTTGGGCCAATATGTATACCGACTGAGTTCGCTGTGGCCTGAAGAGAAGTTGAAGCGTGGCGAGAAGTCCATTCACCTTAGTGACTGAAGGGAATGCAGTATCAAACTCACAAACACATTTCCTGAAATCTATGATGATGTGCATAGTATAAATTAAATTAAACTTCGAGAATAATGTTGATTTTTATAGATGCATTATTTCTAATGTACAAAGAGTGTTGAGTAAGACAATTTTTTCTTCTTCCTCAGCAAGATGCACTAAAAGATGACGGAATGCACCTAACTGCATAGGCAACGCTCTGTGTTTGTGCATAGAACTTCTTTGTTAAAATCCATGCACAAAAATAGAACGGCAATCACCGTATGCACGGCATCAAGGCGACTTGTCTACACGTCACTACGAGCAAAATTACTCAACAGATTTCACCACAGCCTCCCGTTATAGCTCGTAAAAAGAAGCTTTATGCACGCACGGCTCCGTACACAACAGATGCTTGGGGATTGCGTCAGACTTACTCCGTTAGCTCTCATTAACACGCACACAATTAGCGCATAATATACTCTTACTCGTGTAAACTTAACAGGATTACGCACTAACTTGTCACCCGTTAATTTTGACATGATAATGGCCACCAGGAAGCGCATCTGTATAACGAGCTGTTCTCTCACACGCAATGCACTCCATCACAACATATGTCAGACCCCTCCGCCATGACTCTGCAGGCATCAAATCCTCCACTTCTACGAGGCATGAAAAGAAGAAGACATAGAGGCCCCCAGCATTATTGTATGGGCATCAGCATTACTCAAGACGCAATAATACGTACGGAGCCGTAGCATGGATACCGCCGAGTGCCTGGCATATGCAGCCAAATTTGGCCGAGAGAATCTGATTGATGAGGCGAGAAGCGACAGGTAGGCGCGCGCCGGCCAATTGGAATATTAGCATTTGGCGCGATTTGCCTAGCTGTTTTAGTCCATACAAAAGGAGCTACAAATGGCTAAATATAGGTAAAAGTGTTAGTCAAGGCAATGAACAATGGGGCACACATGAGCAAAGATATTTGGCCATAATCTCTTATGGAAAAAAGTTTCTGCGCTAAAGGCTGGTCCACACGCTAGTCTGTTCACCGTGTCCTGGCAGCTGCTCGTCCGTATAAGTAGTATGCGCTGCTGTGTTATTGAAACAACAGATGTGCATGCTTTACTGCATATTTGAAGAAATATCCGAAACTTTACGGTACCACTTACTGATTTTAATTGACTCGACGGCAAACAAGATTTAAAAAAAATTCTTGGATAATTACAGCAGATGCATCGGGCTCTTCAGCTCACTACTAATTCACCAATTACTTACTTTGTTATCAGTCAGTAACTCCATACATCTCTTAACAAACTCAGCGACCTATTACATATATTTTTTTTTGCCCTATTTCCATAACCTCAGATCCCATTTTATTCTTCTCTTTCCAATCAGTTCACCAGCGTTACCGAATGAAATGCGGTCTTGTGAAGGTAAAGTTAACTTAGATCGCTTCCTCAACTGGGAAACCCACATGCACTGGTTTTTGCAGCGGATATAGGCCCACTGGCCCCACAGGAATAAGTGCAGCCGCAGTCGACCGCAGGTCACCAAGAACTATGGCGCCAATATGAAGGAAAGTTCAAATGACCTGCGACCCCCCACCCCCCTCATCTCTGAAGAAGGCCGCACTCGAGCTGCTACACGTTCACTGGTGACAGTGCAGCTCCATGAACTATTTTTACATGTCAAAAGAACCTAATAGCAATAGTTGTGTCTCAAGAAGCCACAACTGCTTCCAAACTTAAACATTTATGTTCAGAACATTTGCCTCCTGATAGGATAACAATCAAATCTTTCAGTGAATATAAGATTTACACTTGCATGATATCATCAACAACATTTGTTCCTTCTTCCGTTTTCGTTCTCTGCAAGCAGCTTTCTTTGAACTCCATTCTCTCCCCTCAAGTAGTTCCTGTAACCACTCCATAGGTTTACGTTGGTGCAGCCTACAATGATGCAACAGTCTATAGCATGGCGCAATACAAGCTCTCTAACAACACAAACCCCACAAATACATTCTAAGAAGCAACGTTAGGACGCTCCTCTCATTACTGTAGCCAAAACAAACACACCAACATGATCAAGCTGTCATAATAAGCAGACGCAACATGAGCCGGGCACCAAACATGACGGCTGGTCAGGAAGGACAAATATGAAGTCATAATATATCTTCTCATCCTGAATGTCACCTCGCTGCTAGCTTTCCTTAAGCCGGCGCCATACCGAAGTGCTTGCTCAATGGAGCCTCTCAGTGTGCGTACAGAATGTTGTCCAGACACAGAATTGCATGATGTATGTGCACGTTTCTAAACATATACAATGCCTGGCAAGTTGCATTAAAGTGCTACAGGCTCAAACTTTCAGCTAATTTGATTCAACTTCTGTTTCGAAGAGTTTTACGGAACTATCGCAAGTATCATTCATGCAGCACGAACCGTGTAGGATTTCTACATGAAACAACATTTTTTCAAGTCTTCTTGCCATATTTTATTCTCGTCACCAGCAGCAAAGGCTGATGTTCAGTCCACACATTTTTACCATGAGGGCGGCAATGTCTCGTTTGCTTTAATGAAAAGTTTCAAGTTGGTACCAATTTTCAAGTTCTTGGCGCCTACACAATCTTTTCCGCACACCCACACACATGAGTAAGCAATCCCTAGAAACGAAGACAACGTCTACAGATGTTTGTGGGTCAAGGGGCCCGAGTTGAGCAGCGGGTAAAATAAACAGATACTTGCAGAAGAGATAGAGTATCGGGCAACTAAGGGGCCGGCGTATTGAGACGCAATATCAATATACGTCTGTCGACCAGCTATCTTAATGTGGTAGTAAATCTCTCACGGCGGCCAAGATGAAAGAATTAAGTGACGGTTGCGATGCGCAGCCGACAGTTGCCACTTCAAAGTTAATATAAAATTAACCATTAGCTGGTCAGATGGTGATACAGTGAGCGTGCTTAGGTTAGATCTGGTGTGGCAACGCGGCGACGTCTATGGCAACAGGCGTGGCTCTGCTGGAACTGTTCCCTCTGATGAAGTGGTGAGCTATGCGCAGGATATCTGTCTCTATACCAAAATTTGTATCGATCAGTTGTTGAATATGCACCACTCGCACTCAATTTAGCATTTAGAAAATTTTCATTATCTACGTCACTTCCAGCGTTTCTTACTCCATACTCTACTAAATACGCAATTACCCTAGCAGAATTTTTACCCACAAAACAGCTAATTACGTATGTATACTTCTG
>LQNS02004412.1:13830522-13852733 GCA_001587735.2 Parhyale hawaiensis | reverse complement strand
AGCAGCCTGCGCCCTGCACATCAAACAGAAGATGGTCAGTGCTAATGCTAGAGTCCCTAGTAACGGCACGTTCTACCTTCTGCCCGATGTTGGGTACGCCGCCGCGGCAGAGGATTCGTATGGTTTGCTTGAGGTTGCTTTCGCATAACGCGAGAAGCGTTAGGGCGGAGGACCGACGCTTCCTGACGAGTGCGCAAGGGTAATGAATAGTTAGTTCGTAGCGGGAATTGCTGGGAATGATCGATTCTAAGAAAGTTCTTCCGACTGAGCCTCACACGGAATTGGAATCCGAGGTGTTTGTTTCCGGGATTGAACCTCACGATGGATGTAGCTCAAGGTTTAGCATCCAAATTCCTTTGGTGGTTTTCATAAATTCCGTCGAAAATTTCCAGGAAGTAACGTTCCAAATCTTGCTGAAAAGGTGGTAAAACTAAACGCCAACGATTAAATATGAGGGCTTTGGAGCCACACGGTCCCAAACCCCTCAGTCTACATTACTCATTGTCAATTATCTCTGTTATCATCATCACTAAAGTGTACTTGATTAGACATCACAGTATGTAGTAGTAGTACTAGTAGAAGTTATACTAGCGCTTCAGGGGCACACTGCCTATATCGCGCCGAACTATTCCTGTGTTTTAACACAGGCTCATGATCCACTAGGGTGTGAAATATGTCTCATTTAATATTAAAAAGTAATTGAAAGAAAGACATTATTAATTTTTACGTACAGTATACGTACTCCGCAAAGGAGAGGGTAGTTAATGGTAGTATTTGTCGTGATAGATTCTTCACAGTTTGTTATAGAGGTCACTTCCGATAAGGGAAGTCTCAAGGGCTTTTCTATTCAATTTCCCACGAGGTCCCTCAGCTAGCATGATCCGGAGTATGGTTGACATCATGGCTTACATGTTACACAACACATGTTACACAGCACATGTTACACAGCACATGTTACACAGCACATGTTACACAGCACATGAAAAAATACCTTTGTTACCAATTCCTAAGTAGCACGTGTTTCGTTCTCGCCAGAATTTGATACCGTTTTTTTCTGAAGCTTTGTAAAAGTAGCGCTAGGTACAGTATTTTTCGAGATTCCTATAGCGTAATGTGAAACAGGAATAATATTACTCCACTATAACAGATTATTGCTTATCTTCGGTAAATCATTGCATGTATGTCACGCATGCAATTTTCACAAATTTCGTAGTTAAATCGCACTTCTGGTAAGCTCTAGCGAAACAAATGTTTGCTGACGCAAGATCTCGTCGTAAATTCAATGAATAAATTACTCAAAACGGATGAGATGTATTGAATGATGCAGCCTCTGTAAAATCAAGTAATCTCATCGTTGTAAAAAATTTACCATATAACGAAAAGGCTGACTCATCTTGTCAAGAAGTGCTGCAGTTACATATAAATATACGTAGATAGTCCTAGATATACTGTATACCCCTAGATATACTGTATACCCTAGATATACTGTATACCCCTAGATATACTGTATACCCCTAGATATACTGTATACCCCTAGATATACTGTATACGCCTAGATATTCTGTATAAGCAGACATAGGCATACGCACATCAGTCTCTATTAGCCACACCTGTACGATATGCGTCTATTTCACCTTTTGACAGTTATAGCAACTTTGATACTTCTATAAGACTAATTTTTGAGAATGGTTTCAATGGTTTTCCAAAAATTTTGCAAAATTTTACTTACTTTATGAAGTTGTAATACAGACGATTTACTATTACTACTGAAAAGTATTTTCTGTTAGTGCATGAAAAATAAAGTTTTGCGCCAGCATAATTTCTATATCAAAAGCGAGCCTATAGTCTCTATACTCGTACATAGTCCTATTCGCTTCCCGCAAACATGGGAGGCGGCAGGACGGATCCCTCCGGAACTCCCTGATCATCCGCACAGCCGGCCTACAACAATTGACTTCCGTCCGAAATTGATGGTTACATGGCGAGCGGGGAGCACACACGTGAGGTGGTCTACGCGCTGCTCAACACGGCGTCAGCGCAGACTATAATTAGACGCTGCGCTGAAATAACTTCAGTCAGGATATGTTAGGGCTGTTATAGGGCCTTGTGAAATGATATTAATTAGCTCAGTACCTGTCATCGCCACAGCCCAGGACATTCGTTCTCCGCTGGACGACTGCTTAACTATTTTGATAGTTACCTACCTAAGGTGAGAGAATTATCCAAGCATTAAATGAAGCGATAAAATACCAAAAACGCAACGGACGCGGTACGTGAGACGTAGTGCAACCGCACCCCTAGCTGGAGTAGACCGTAATCCAAAAACATTAGACGCCACCCAAAAACCGCGCTCCTAACCCGAAAGATGTTTGTCGTAACCAAAAAATTGTTTACCGCAGTCCGAAAAATACTCACCGTTGCCTGAAATTAAATAAATTAGGTTACTTTATGTATGTGAACGGTTACCTATTGCAACGCGGTAGTGATGGGTTGGCGGCATGGGTATATATACCTAGTACAGGGACGGCCCTATAGTTGCACCACGCTTCTATACTGATGATAACTAGTGTTGAAAACTCCAAGTGACATACCATTTTTGAGCACCTATAAAAGGCACGGCGAGCTCTCTCATGATCATCAAATTGTAAAAGCCTCAGCAACATCTCAAGTAAAACTTAGCAACTTAAAAGCAAACGCTATACTCTTTCGCCATAAGTAGGTCATATAGATTCACGCTCCCACTTGCAATGCCTTGTGCCGATTTGTGAGTTGTAAACCTATTCACGTTGCAACATTTTTTATACAGAGCGCAATATCACACGATTAACTCGAAAAACACATTGACAATCTCCGAAGCAGCGCTGACACCCCCTCGAATCCCCCTTTAAACTTCTCTATATTATAACCAACTACATCAGTAAAGCTAAACATCTGGCAACAATGGCTCACATCTTATTCCGGAACTACACTTCTATATTGTACCCTCAACTTATGAGCAGACGTTTATCTCGCACATCGTACCGATTACACGGGAGATTCGGTGTCCAATAACACGCCTGGAAAATATTTAAGGTGAATGGCGTGCAAGCTGAACATGCAGTCATAAGTTGAGCGTACGATTGTTATAGTGTAGCTCCAGCAATATACATGCCTGTCACCATGGCTGGACATAAACACAGTCCATTCGTTAGCTGTCAGCACCATACCTACGCAATGATGGCACGGTCAACTTGTGAGCGAACTCTTAACTTGCATGTCCTTCATGTTACCGTATCTGACCTATCGACTTTCACGGTGTATCGCCACAGCGTGCGAGATGTACGTTCACTCATTAAACTGAGCGTGTGGTCATAAAGTGTGATCAGGGCAATACGCATACCTACCCACCGGCCGTAGCCGGGCGTAACAAGTCACGCTAACTACCCGGAAAGTAGCACCGGCACCTTCCCGGCATATCTTTCCGCCGTTACCCGGAGATATCGGCCATAATCACCACCCGGAATTCCGCACAAATGGCATCCTTTAGCGAGATGCTGACGCCCCCAATGGTTACTGCTTCTCTAGTGGCATCCATTAGCGTAGCGTGATACAGAGACCAAGACAGCGTCCGAAAGCCACGCTAGCTCGACACATTCCCGGAGATAACCAAGAGCTTGTAACACCGCGAGCTGCTGGGTAATGTGCCTGTCCAGTGTTTCAGGAAGCAGTTGTGGGCACCTTGGGGGGATATTCCGTCGTAGGAACTAGCAACAGGATTCGCCCGCGGCAATATTGGTGTTCTTGTATGTATTACCGCAGTCGTGACACGTACGCGTGGTATGTGTGCGCGTGCATGTGTCGCACTTTCCATACAAGGTAAATAGTGCGTCCATGATTCGCGTTAGCACTTGGGCACAACAGGGAATGCCTCTCCATATCAATTAAGAGATAAATAGCGTGTCTCTGATACGGGTCAGCAGCCTGCTCCAGCAAGGGATGGTTTATTAACGATGAACCCTTGCTTATCGATGTAAACCTGTTCGAACCTGTAGCCATGACATGTGCTCAGAAGTGGTTTAAATTACCGTAGAATTTCCAAGGGCCCAGCTGTAGTCACGGTTGCTAGCAATCAGTCTACAATACCGTGTTATATTATACTAACTAGTGGGGGATTCTCAGGTTAACTGCCGCTAGCATAGTAAATATAGCTATCCACTCAATGGAGTTCAGTCTAATCAAACAATGCACAATTCGCACATACGAGGGCTGGTATTAAATTAATTCCGCCTTGAAATAACAGTCTTGTGGCGCTGCGTTCGGCGTTCAAAGCATTGGCGCTGTTCACCGATATCTGCTGACAATGAAGCCACAGGCGTCGACCATGTTTACGTTTGTTTTTGAGAATTTAGAACGGGCCACCGATTGAGAATCTCCCGCTCCTAAAATATACGATCGGGGGGAGGGGGATTCTTTTTCTGAGTTTTCAAGACGCGGACACGGTAGAAATTCATCGTCAGATCAGCGAATTTTTTAGGGACAAAACATTATTACCGGTGGAATGACACGGAAATTGATAAGTAGAGCTTTTAAAGATGGCCGAACGAATGTTCGTGCCGAAGCACATCAGGCGGCAAATTTCTATCAAGAGGAGATTCAAAAACTGGTTGTACGATACCATAAGTGCAGCGATAAAGGCAGAAATTATGTAGACACTAGATGAAAGTACGGGCTTTCATATAAAATTAAAATTAGTAAAAAAGTCATGCTTGTTTATTTTTTACTTCAAGTTCGTAAGAACATTGCGTGGAAAGAAAGACTCAGTCCTAAACACTACATCTGTAATTTAAATGTCTGTTAAGTGACAGAAAGAAAGAGGTTCATTCCAATGAAATACTCCACCGTCGTTCAATAGCGAACATAGCTGACAGTTGTGAGGCTCTTCCGCGCGATACGGGCCGCAACTCGCATGATATAACGAAACATGGATCAAAATATATTATTTTCTTGGTATTGCTGATGCAAACACACCATAATTTATGACCCAAAATACATTGAAAGAAGAAGTACTTAGTACCTATGCCAAGAAGAGTTCATATCCTTCACCGCAAATGGGGAGAGAAAAACTTGGGATGAAAAAATTAAAAAGAAGCACACAAGAGACGACCCGTGACCCGTTGGGTCGTCATCACGATCGTCTTCGCTTTCACAAAAAGAAGGTGTTATTTAGCTGGGCATAGACCGGCCGTCCTCTTCTGCCCGTCAAGGATTGGCCCATTCGGTTCACTATCAACAGATTCTTTGCTTCTCTAACGAATATTCAACACCCAGGTTGTAAGCAAAGTCAAATTATTATATGTTACGTATTTCAGTTGCATTGCCCATGGAACCGCTGAATTGTTCATTCTTGTTCTTGAGGCCCAGCTCAGTTTAACTTCCGAATCGGAGATACAATCGAATTAAAGAGCTAATCCATGGAAAGAATGCGACTGCCCCCTCCCAATACCTCGAATTTCTTCTTGTGTAAAAGAGAAAAAATGTGTCAAACAAGACACAAATAAACAAGACACAAATAAATAAACAAAACACAAACAAGACCAGTTCACAGACTTTTATAGTATAATACTAGACGACCCGTGACCCGTTGGGTCGTCATCACGATCGTCTTGTCTGTCTTTCGTGCCCATTTTGCTTCCTTCTCACCTCTTACTCATACTGATCTTTCTTTTATCTGTTCTTCTCCTTCTTCTTTCCCGACATGCTGTTCCCATGCGCCTTGATCCTGTGTGGGAAAACCCTCTTGCATGGGTTCCACGTGTCTATTATCACACTACGTGTCCCTTCATTCTTCCTCTGTGACATCGCCTTTGTTGTGGAAACGGAGACTTAAACTTTTTAATATAATAATAATCACGATCGNGATCACAAGACACAAGCAAGACACAAGCAAGATCACAAGCAAGATCACAAGCAAGACACAAGCAAGACACAAGCAAGACCGGTTCACAGACTTTTAGTATAATATAGATAGATAGATAGATAGATAGATATATCTCTACGTTCTCGAGTGGATATTCAAGAGCAAAGTACATAAAACATACGATATGTTGCAACATGTATGTGCGGCAATAATAAAAGAATAGAGATAATCCGACTATCCGCATTCCAATTTACAACAGCGATACTATAAAGCCGAATCTAACGAGTTCTCCAATGTATAGAAATGAGGATAGATGGGATAGGTATAGTCACGCGATTGAATCCAGAATCCTAGCACTGCAGTGTTCCAGCATGGGCATCACCGCTTATATATGGGCACGTAGTTACAGAAATATTCTTTGATATTTCGGTCCACCAGATGACATAAACTGCGTCCGTAAATTTATCGAACTACCTATAGAGATCCGGAAAGAAGCAACTTTAGCTTAATTGCATTATGTACAAGCTGCTAATGTGTGCAATGCAGTTGCTACCTATAACTGCACAAATCAACTCCGTACAGCCCTGAACTGGTTTGCAGCTACAGTGAGACTGGAGGACCTGCCTGCATGTTCCGCTTGGTCATCTCATTAATGAAGATATACGATGGTAGCCCATTAGTGACGCATTCAGGCGCCACCCTGGCATGCCCCTTAAATGGGCAGACAACAATCATAAACGCCATTTAAAGCGAACAGATAACAAAGCCTTCAGTATTGTTCTAAAGCTTGCAGCAAGAACAAATTAAAACTGCCTACAGCTGGATGAGACGCACTTTTTGTAAGATAAAACGAGCAGCACATATCTTCAAAAACATGTCAAGTTGAAGGCGTAGGCTCTAATGATTGCAGGCGTCAATGTACGTCAGATCATGCAGTTCGTTATCTCTTCAATTGCGCTCTTCAGTTCAATGAGGCATATTGCTCGAACTAAATGCATAATTCATTAGCCACATAAACACTGAACTATGCCGGCAGCTACCAACAGAAGCACTCACGAAATGCATTGCCTGCAACAACAGATATCTCATATTAACCATAATGGTCATATTCAAGCTCATATCTATATTCCATGGCCAACAGAACAGGAATTTCGGAATACTGTAGCAGAGCACAGCCCTACTCGACAACTGTGTGACAGGAACTGAGCTCCGAACAGACATTATCCGACAGGTACGGACACACACACAGTAGAGGCCGAGACGGTTGCCCATACAGAATTATTTTCCCCCCGCACCAGCGGGCGATCTTCATCACCAAAGATATCATATGCACAAAATACTGCTATTTCATACAGTGTCACCAGTACGACAAGCATACACAATGTGAAATAAAAAAGACATAATTTTCCGCGTAATGCTGTTACGGAGCAGCGAGAGGCTCTGCCCAGAGACCTCCAACTGGTCTCACATGTTGGCCCAAAGGTGGCTAATGAACAGACACATCCCTGGCCCACTGACGGGAGCAGCTACAAGGGATACTGTTGCAGTGTACAGTCAGTGTCAAAACATGCGGGCCTATCAGTGAAAGTTAAGGTTTGGGCCGCAGGCTGGCTGGGCTACAAGCGCACAGAAGCTACTCAACCGTCAGTCCCAGTAACTACTCGAAAGTTCATATGAAGAGAGTTTGCACTTACGCAAGAAGTGACTTTATCTGCTAGAACTCTCGCGTATCTGAATGTTTCAGTCAATGGCACCAGATGCAGGCCGTGCCTTTGTTGTTCTTAAGATACATAGGGAGGGTTCTACATAATGCATTAATGAAAAATTATCTCGGACTTTTGAGAATTTGTAGTAGAAACGAGTTATGAGGCGATAATACAAGACTATGACATATCTATCTGCACCAGCTGAAATTCCCCGGGACTGTCATCACGTTTCTGTCTCACGTCATTGTACAGTAATAGAACTCGCGATGCATATTGAGTGGGAACATTCGAGGCGTGATAGACGTACTGGTGTGGCGAAGTCGGGACCCACCAGATTTATTTGTATGGAGAGTCAGACAGGAGTGTTGGCTTTGGTAATTTGAATTGTGCTGCAGCTATGAAAAGCTAACCTCGCGGCTGCGCTTTAGGCGGCTGGAAATTCCATTTTATGGAGAAAAACTGAGTTTCCAGAAATTTAAAGAATACGCCAATCGTGCAAAGCCAGAGCACCTGTTTGAAGTTCGGAACATATTAAGTTGAGTGCATGGGCTAGCAGCTTTGCTTCAGTTATGCTTAAGTCGAGTTCAGGAACTACAGTATGCAGAACGAATGCTACATTGCATGTCATCGATCTGTCACTATGGAGAGCAGGGGTTGCCAGCCAGAGGCGCAATACGACCATTTAGCGGGTGCCAAATCTCGTTTCACTTCTTCGTCATTCGAAGATGAACTTGAATTCGTAGCACAAAAGTCAGTATAAATTTTATCTCTCATTCGGGAAATGAATATCGTGTGGGGTGCGAGTACATATATATTGAAACTTCCCCAGGAGTGTGAGGCATAGAAAAGAAAGGGACCCATATGCTTTCCACACTGTTTCACGTGCCCGTGTTATTGCTACCATACTGTACGGTATGGTAGAAAACATATGTTGGTGAGCGATATGTAGAGATGAAATGTGATGGCAGTGAAAGAGGGGACCCTATACACCGCTCATGCATGAAAAGAGCAAGTCGAGGAGATGAAATATACCTTGATTAGTTAATTGAGAAAAGTATCAACAGAAGGAAAATTGCTAAAATGAAAGAAAGATACCAGGAATAAAAGCTATATCAACATTGAGATGCGGCTCCCATTCAATAAGACAGGATACAAAATTAAGGGTGTGTTCGTTTCATATGCCTGGTTCGGGATACTATAATTCGACTAGCTTTAATGTGTGCGGAACTTCTAGCCTGAGCATTCGGTTGGCCTCTTAGAATCGAGATTTAGGGTTTAATAACAAACCGATTACACCTGTGACAGCCGAATCCAACACTCTGATAAAAATTCGAGATAAGTTGAAGCTAAATAAGCGGGTTAAATGATCTTAGCTCGGAGGCAGCGCATTGATCATACTTGAAATGAAACTTGTGGCCTCTAGTGAACTTATCCAAGGGCAGAGTTTAGTTACAGAGTTTCTGCAGCACTTGAGAAATTAAGAACTTGAGTACTTGCTGAACTCTACAACCCGCGGCATCACACAATCTCCCTGTACAACGGTTGGACAGGTACTGAGCCCCGGACAGACACTGTTCACAGGGAGCGGACTCAGCGGACACACACACAGACACCATACTGCCATCTACGCCTCCTCGCCTTCGCAATGCAACAGCAGCTGTAAAGATACTGTCAGTATGCAAAATATGACACAGTGGCTGCTCCACTGACCCAGACGCGCACGACAAACGATTGTCTTTCGCCCAAAGTATTCCGTCTGTTCTCTGCTAATGACGCCGGAGCTGTCAATACTCACCCAACACTCACGGGGCGCATCATTACTCATGTGTACGGTGAGTCAAGAGATTGATGGAAAGTCATGCGTACACAAACTGGGCATGAAATACCTGCCTCTACGCCGTGTTAGAATTTTCTCTTAAGAAAGGGGTAAGTGCGAAATGGTGAAATATTTTCATACCATGCAAAAAATACGTTCAATTTGTTGCATAAATTTAATATACTGTAATTCAATTCTTTGTGAACTTTATATAGGGTGCTAGAATGTATTAAACGATTTTTTTATGGGTATTAAGCATAGAAAAGGTTGGAAATCATTATCTTAAGGTGTATTATATAATAATTATATACGATGTCCCAAACAGTGTCATTCATGGGAGACCCCGTGATGAATCATATATAGATACGCAAGTAATGCCCCAAACAGGGCTGTTCATGCGAAAAAGCTAGATGGGAGATCATAATTTCAAGTGGTTTTCATTTTCCGAGAACTGGCTTTTTGCCCAACTACGGACAAGAACAACTATGGTATTTCTAACGCAATGAAATAATTTTTCTGTTCTGCTGTAGGTCTAACACACTACACTATTGCAAACATTATATACTATACTGTATCTAAAGTCTTTTTTTAATTAATATTACAAGATCTTAGAATTTATGACGTTTACGATCCATCTTCACATGATAACAAGAACTAAAAGGTAACGATATTTTATTGAGGTTAATTTTTACTTGGTTGTCTTACTGTATAAGTTTATTATGGTGATGGCACCGCCATTTGCAAGTAGCTTGTCCTCACCCTAGCTGCGGTTGTTGAACACGGGCCCTGATCGTCATCAGCGTTTTCAGGGTTGTGACTTCAACGCCAATTCTTAACGTTGAGTGTGACGGGTGTTAGGGCAGGTTTATATGGCATTTCTTTCAGCGTGTTCTTTAATTGAGCTAATCATGCGTTGCTTTGTAGCTTAAACAGAAGGAAAGTGCCAGCTGAGTCAGCATTTTCGGCGTACAGGAGCTGTTGCGGAAATACTGGCCCTTACCGGAGATGGGGATCATCTCGAGTCCCAGTTGTCGCATGAGCCTCCCGTCTCGATCTGATGCCACAGCTCTGACAATTTTTTGTCGACTACAGCCGTGTACGCTCAGCAAAAATAACCAGTGCATGCAGATTTCCCAGAAGTAGTAAGGAATCAAATAACTGTACCTTTATTATGGGTCCCTGGCCAAAACAACGAGGTACTATAGGACATCTACTTTCAACAGTAAATTATAAAACCATCAAATTGAACATAAATTGACTTTATCAGCACGGTTAAGAAAACTCAAGTCAAATTACTATAAAAATCGTAACAGCTATATCATAGTGAGCAGTTGTGCAATATTTTTCTGGAAATCGCTCTTTATCAACATATGCACTGCATGTTTGTATTGCAAGTCAGGAGCGACGCAAAGCAAAGAGAGCATATAATCTATCAAAAGTCAAGTGTTGCTTGACTCGCTGTAAATACGATGGAAGGTGTCATAGGATGCAAGGGCAGCGAAGGGCGTTGATAAGATGACATAGACGGCCTGTTGCAGTGACGAAGTTGTGCTCACGCTTTGCCGCAACTTAAAGTTGTCAGAACAACTTTCTTTAATCAGTATCATGTCCGAAATTTCAAATAACAACTACCAACGCAGCGGTAGCGAATGAAACTCATTCGAGGTTATGTTCATAAAGACACGCAACTACATTGCGAGTGTGGCTGCCAATTTTACTTAAGAAGTCAGATGTTCCTCATTATTATTATTATTATAACTTCACGCACAGGCCACCACGGACAGGTAGCACCACCCAAATGAAGCACTTTGCAACACCGGGAATCCCGAAACGCTGCTAAAGGAAATCCAACAAAAAGCAGTTAACAGCTGACTTTAGCGCTTGCAGGCCAAAACGATCGAAAGCCGGTGCCGGCAATGAATTCTAAACCCCAACAGAAAAGGATACAAAGCACCGACCGAACGGATTAGCTTGGTACTTAACATTGTCCAATGTGAAAGAATGCACGCCGACCACAGCACGTGTAATTCTCCTGGAGACTTTGAGGGCAGGGACAGAAAAATACAACCAAAGCAGCTCATTATTGTACCCCTCTATTTCCTTCTGACATAATGGTAATAGCTCACAGAGCGCCGGGGCGTATGTGTCGGTGTCTCGTTGAGAATGGGCCTGTTGGTTCGCCTACTGCCGCCTATCTAAACTAATCCAAACCTTATAAAACATACAGAGTTCAGCCACCCTCTCCTGTGGGACAGATTCACCAGATCATTATCTGCGTACAGCCAGCTGACCGAACTAACAAGTCGGTCCAACAGATGTAAGTGACTGTCAGCAGCTGAAGTCCAGACCGGTGAGCAATACTCCAACACAGGCATGCAGCAAAAAAGCATAAAAGCATCTGCGGACAACCTCACTGTCACCAAACACAGAATTGACTTTACGCAGGGGCCCAATCTTACTGGAAGCACGTGACCCAGTCGCCTAATATGCGGCTCAAAAGTAAGCTTCTTATCAAAGACAACACCAAGCATCTCCAAGGAGCTAGACTCCTGAAGAAAAGTGTCATCTATATTCAGATGTGGATGCTGCCGTACAAGTGTCCGAAACCGACTGATAATCATCGACTTTGTCTTACTGGCATTCAGCTGCATACTACAGGCCGAGCACCATGCACTAATGCAAGACAAATCTCTATTCAAAGACTGGGCAACAGCATTGCGCATGCAATGACTGCCGCATGACTGCCGTGTGAGGGCACAGGGTCCAAAATCGTCTCAAAGTCGCAATTTTGCAATCACCATTTACGTTTTTTTTTTGTGCACATATCCACAGCCTTAGTAATAATGAGAATTCTGCCTGTGGCCACGGAACTCGCCTCAGCGTTGGGTACCTATACTCACGGGGCCCCAGGTTAAGTTTCCATCAGCTAGCTTTAAGGTCCGAGCTGTAGAACGGATGGTTCTGTACGTCATTGCCTATCTGATGCGATTACAACGCTAGGTACTCCAGGAAGCAAAAACCGCGCCGCTGGAAGTTGTCTGGAACACTGCAATTTGTCGTACCACACACACACACACACACCTATATGTATACACACACTCCTAACCTGCAGTGGATGAGAATCGTGTCCATGTCCTCCTGACGCAGCCACGTGG
Source organism: Parhyale hawaiensis (assembly GCA_001587735.2). NCBI lineage: Eukaryota > Metazoa > Arthropoda > Malacostraca > Amphipoda > Hyalidae > Parhyale > Parhyale hawaiensis. The sequence goes on along the minus strand of LQNS02004412.1, from coordinate 13,840,160 downwards.
TCACGCTCACGCCTCAGCTGCTGGATGAGCTGCTCGTTGTTGTTCTCGAGTCGCTGCAACATTTCGTCCAGCCTTGTGAGGCCCATCGGCGACGCTTCCGAATTGTGCGCACTGCTTACGTTTTCCGTACCACGCGCAGCTGGTCTGCGCAGTTCCGCAGCATTATGGCGACCACGGAACCTGCCGCGATGATTTTGTGAGCGCACCGAATGAAATTTCGGCAGCGGGTGAGTCCTCTGGGCATGCCTGTGCCTTTGCACCCTCAGCTGTAGCGGGTTCAAAGCACCATCCCGTTCTTGAGAACCGCGCACCGCAGTGCCATAGTTCTCTTGCGATAGTGACCGTCCTGTTGATCTGTGATGGACGTGTCCACGCCGGTATACCTGATTATTAGACCCAGAGCTAGGCCTATCAGACTCGGCTATGTTACAGGTTGATATAAAAATGATAAGAAATACCACTGAGATTGGTGAGAGTTTCAGCATGTCTAAGTTTGTGTAGTCAGTAAACAAAAAGCGCAAAGTTTGTATTTATTATTATACTCGTTTTTCACAATTCGCTATTCACACCATCACTAAACTTTGTGTTTCGTGAAATAATATACTCTGCTCAAAGTAGAAAGATAGAACACATATTATTTAACAAACAATAATTATATTTTTTAGCAAGTTTGTTTGCTCATATTTCAAAAATTATGATAAGAAAGAAGATGATCACATTTTGCACAGATAAATCTGGGACACCAGAACGCCACTGTAGCCAGAGGGCCACTTGCTATCTCAACGGCTGCGGGTACTCGACTGCAAGTCGGCAACAAAGCGAGCCCAACTCCGACTCCTAGAGTAGAAGACATCAATGGAGTGATGTTACTGAAGGTCGAGCCCGTCGCCAGAGTCAACGCGGCTTCCGATTGGTCGCCCAAACCTCCAATGCTCCACTCCCGTTGGCGCCAAACTTGTCTAGTCTGTGCCAAGAAATTCTACGTAGAATCACTTGCGTGTTTCACCATGCTTGGTAGAGCAGGTGCCAGCAGAACAGGTGTGTAAGTATCTTTATTGCAGTATTTTCATCTTTCTGATTGAATTTAGTGCTCGACTAAAAGGAAGCGTTGAATTTACATTTATTGATTCTCTCCATGAAACACATTACGCTATTTGTGAATATGCAGCAAGAGTGAACGTAATATATGGTCCAAATGTTATTGCGCAATGCTAGTTTTAAACTTGTTGCAACAAGAAAGAACTTTCATCATGGGTGTTCACGTACAGTACACGTTCAGCAGTAATCAAACCAGGCTTATATCTTACGTGTAATTTTTTAAAGGACCTTTCTCACGTATAATTTTTGTTCGTGCATCAAATTGGAAGCAAAATTACGCATTTCATGAAACAGCGTAATTTAGATTAGATTAGATTAGATTAGATTAGATAGGCGGCAGTAGACGAACCAAAAGGCCCATTCCCAAAGAGACACCGGGACTAACACCCCGGCTTCTTTGAGCTATTGCCATTATGTTNGGCTTCCGATTGGTCGCCCAAACCTCCAATGCTCCACTCCCGTTGGCGCCAAACTTGTCTAGTCTGTGCCAAGAAATTCTACGTAGAATCACTTGCGTGTTTCACCATGCTTGGTAGAGCAGGTGCCAGCAGAACAGGTGTGTAAGTAGCTTTATTGCAGTGTTTTCATATTTCTGACTGAATTTAGTTCTTGACTACAAGGAAGCGTCAAAAATACATTTATTGATATTCTCTCCATGAAACACGTTGCGCTATTTGTGAATATGCAGCAAGAGTGAACGTAATAAATGCTCCCAATGTTATTGCGCAATGCTAGTTTTGAACTTGTTGCAACAAGAAAGAACTTTCATCACAGGTGTTCACAGTACACGTTCATGTTCAGCAGTAATCAAACCAGGCGTATATCTTACATGTAATTTTTTTAAGTACCTTTCTCACGTAATTTTTGTTCGTTCATCAAATAGGCATCAAAATTATGCATTTCATGAAACAGCGTAATTTATTGGTGATTGATTTTGTAACAATTATATTTTTAAAAAGCTTGAGGTGTTTACCAGAGGTGTTCTGCTGAGAACTTTCCTTTTTCAAGTAATGTTTATTATACTAATTACTATTTGCTATCTGAAAATAATCTTCATAATCTTCCACGGGTTGAGATGTTGATATTCGTTTTCATGCAATGAATTATTATCTACCCGAATCAATGCATAAAATCTCTCAAAATCAGTAGATGTAAGTTTCAACATTAACCCAACTATTTCGGATTACTTTGTTGAATAATTGATGAGAGCACATACGTAATAACTTTGTCTGCCTTATTGCATGCGCAATTGTGCTGTTTACTTTAAGAATCATGCGTAATATGTACCTTCAATATAATTAGAGTAATTTTAGAAGTCTAGGTCTGCTTTGTTACGCAGTCTCAAAATAAAAGTCCCGACCAGAACCGTCACAAATGAAAACAGTTTACTCGAATGAGATCTAATATAGTAAAATAACTGGCAAAACAAAAATCAACAAAACTAGATAAATTACCTCCTAAGAACTATTATTATTATTATTACTTTGTTTTTAGATACTTTGTAGGAATGAAATCTCTTACGATCGAAGATAGCTATGTGTAGCCTTCTTTTCGAAAAAAAAATCCTTAAAAATAATAACATCTTCTCATACTGCCATCCTTAGAACACTCGCTTCTGTTTTGCTGCAGCGAAGACAATTTAATGCTCTGCTAGTTCTGAAAATAACTCCAAGAAATACATAACATAAATTTTATATCTACAGATAAATTATAGATATACGACGGCGCAAGTGGCGGTATATATTTCCATAGGCAAATACGAATATAATTGTAGTTCTGCCACCTTAATGGAATTAAACTGGATGGGTGCAAAGAAAGACTAATGTCTCTTTCAGCCGCATAGCAACAAACTGCAGGTATTTATGCATGCAGCTTGAGAAGTAAACGCGTAAATTGTTAGCAAAAGCACCAATGCTGCAGCCAGTTCCGCGAAGCCACAAGCATCAACGTGCTTGGGGCTTCTCAGTATATGACTGTCACGACTGCGCTAAAATATGGCGAGTTCGTGGCTACTGCGTTTCCTTTTAAGACTTCGAGAAAAAATGCCTTCCTTAATGCAGCCAGACTGGATGTTTAGTGTTTAAACATGTCTTCTGTTTGGCAGCACATTAAATGAAAAGTATATTACTCAGTTTTGCCTGGTTCAGTGCCCTTTTCATTGGGACAAAAACTGTGCGGACGACTCGTACTGGGCTGTCAACTGTGCCGTACGAATATGACGGCACGTCTTATTGAAATAAAAAAAAAGAGATATCGATGCTTATTGTGCAATATTCTATGTGGCGTCCTAATCGTCTGCAGTAAAAACGCATCAGAAACAACAAAGTTGGTAATGCTGTTCAGGGAGGTTCACTCAACAGTTTTTTAGTTGCCATTTACACAACTTAGCGTCTGAATGTTTCACTGAGTCGTCGTCAACACAACTGCGTGTCCTCTAAAAAAAATACAATACTGAAGTATTAGCCATCCAGCTAATTTACTCAGCAAGCGTCACTATAGAAAAGTTTCTGCTATCTCTGTAAATTTTGAGTGATTTAGAACTCAGGAAGCTGTGCACTTGCTGCTATTGAAACGGACACAGCAACGTACCGGACCCTGAGGTGGACTCTTTACAAGCCCCCAACTTTTAGAGACAAGACCCGAGGTAAGAGCAATGTACACAATTACTCTATATTCCGAGCTCTTTGATGCGAGTCTCATACGTGAAGGGAGATTCACACGATAGCTTTTTGACGTTGTCAGAACCCGTCATTGCGTTTTACTGTTACTTAATCGATACGATGTGAGTTGCGTGCATCGATTCTTGAAGATCTGTTGCACTTTATTATGGTGGAATATTGAAATGTTTCCTAATATAGTTCTAGAAAATTCTTGAAATCACTGATTTAGAGGACTGAATCTCTAGCTTGAGTTGAAACTTTTTTTTCTCGCCTAGAAAATAATTTGGTCTAAAGGCAACATATTGTTAACACCAGGACTTGTGCGAAGAAATGGGAAGACACCAAATATACACTCACTTCACCAAGCCCGTACATTCATACCGGGTCAGTATAGTGAGCGTGCTTATGGGCAGACTCCATACACTTGACCCAGTTATGTACAGCAGCGAAGGCTTGTCAATAAACGATTGTGTTAGTTTGACCAAGTTACGGTAAAGTGTGTGCTGATAAACCGCCTCATACATATATACATATGAAGTCTCCAGCATAGGAGTGTACAGTGCTGCTCGATAGAGACGCCTCATTTAATGCAGCTTCAACATTTAGCTTCAAACTTTTTGAGTCGAATGATTCGATAGAAGCGTTCTTGATTCTAACACCAGTCTTGTGTGCCGAAGAAGAAGGAATAGGAAACAGCGTGTCCTCATACATATGATCAAAACAAAGTCACGTTTGAAATCACGGCCAGTCCCGATTAATGGTAGGTTCTCAACAAACAGAAATACAATCCTCTGGATGGCCGTGACGAGCTGTGACAACATACGAAAAGTTGTTTCCGTTACGTGCATGAGAGTACGCTAGCTGTTCTCTGAAACTTTCTCAGTTGTGTATTTGTGCAACGCCAAACTTCTGTTATATGGAAAAAATTGTGACAGTTGGAGCCCTCTTATGATACATATTAAATTAACTAGTAATTATTTGGTATCTCGCATAGAGTTAATACACCTAGTGAAGTTTTCTTTATGACCTGATCCAAGAATATTGAAAATCTGCCGTAACAAAACGGTCAGGAGACCTAGTGAGTCTTGAGAGCTACTATGAGAATGCAAGGTAATATGAGAATGAGCCAAATCCTGGTGTAAACGCTATTGTCAGAAGAACAAATTTCCTCAGCTATATATAATTGTCAAAATAGTTTGTTGAGCCATCTTCAGCACAGCTTCGAATTTAACAAAAAAAAAAGTCTAAAATGTAGGCCATCAAGTTCATTTTGGTGAGCAAGTTCCGCTATAAATTTTGGACATCTCTTTAGACTTGGAGGGAATTTCATCATGAAATTCTTTGCAAGTGTGTACGGTTTGAATAGAAACAGCTACGCTTTCTGGCGCTCAGATGACGACAAAACAAGTGGGTACACAGACTCTTATTCTACTTCCCCTGACCTCTCCATGCCAGGGTGTTCCATGCAGTCAGAATCCTTTAGCATTCTGAGATTCATATCTTTTCCTCCATAGTTGACGTTGATGCTTTGACCAATTTACCACCGAAAAGTACTAAAAAACAGCATAAATGAGTCATGAATAGAAAGTTCGTGCTGAAGATTGCATGGTCCCGTGGTGCTACAGCTCGTAGAAAGTGCAATTAGTCCAAGGTGAATATTTTGGTTCACTAGAGATGAGGTGACGTAATAGTGATGGTGATTACTCAAATTGTTGTGAATACTAAAATTAAGTTTAATTAGCCCTCCACAAACAATTGCAATCGGATAATAATATAATGAACATGGATAATTGTTTAAAAAATATTCACATTTTTCGTCTGATGTACGGGAAAATTGCAAATTAATAATGCAAAGACGATGATTACTCTTTGAAGTTTTGGTGCTCACAAATGAATTCAGGTAATTTTTCTTTTTTAATTTATACGTTTTTATGATTTTTTGAACTTTATTCTTGCTACTTGTTTTGTTACCCAGGACTTGTGGGGATGTAGCCGCAGCTTATTTCTCAAACTATTTATCTAAATCTCGGGCTAGATTAGCTACAAGTTCTCCTTGTATCAGCTGATATTCTAATGCTGGTGCCAAACGCAAGCCAATAGTAAAATTTTGCTGATTTTGACCACCGAACGAACCGACGTCTTAACACCTGCACACTCCCACTTCTGCCCAAACACCTGTACACTCCCACTTCTGCCCAAACACCTGCACAATCCCGCTTCTACCCAAACACCTGCACACTCCCGCTTCTACCTAAACACCTGCACACTCCCGCTTCTACCAAGCACCTGCACACTCCCACTTCTGCCCAAACACCTGCACACTCCCGCTTCTACCAAACACCTGCACACTCCCGCTTCTACCCAAACACCTGCACACTCCCACTTCTACCCAAACACCTGCACACTACCGCTTCTACCAAACACCTGCACACTCCCGCTTCTACCAAACACCTGCACACTCCCACTTCTGCCCAAACACCTGCACACTCCCGCTTCTACCCAAACACCTGTACACTCCCACTTCTGCCCAAACACCTGTACACTCCCACTTCTGCCCAAACACCTGTACACTCCCACTTCTGCCCAAACACCTGCACACTCCCGCTTTTACCCAAACACCTGTACACTCCCACTTCTGCCCAAACACCTGCACAATCCCGCTTCTACCCAAACACCTGCACACTCCCGCTTCTACCCAAACACCTGTACACTCCCACTTCTGCCCAAACACCTGCACAATCCCGCTTCTACCCAAACACCTGCACACTCCTGCTTCTACCCAAACACCTTCACACTCCCACTTCTACCCAAATACCTACACACTCCCGCTTCTACCCAAACACCTGCACACTCCCGCTTCTACCCAAACACCTGCACACTCTCACTTCTGCCCGAACACCTGCACACTCCCACTTCTGCCCAAACACCTGCACACTCCCACTTCTGCCCAAATACCTGCACACTCCCGCTTCTACCCAAACACCTGCACACACCATTTTCACGAGTGAATGAAAAAGTAAACATTTATTTATTTTTCGCGCATTTGCGTGAGTTTCCTCAGTTTTTGGCTGAGGAAATACCTTATACGTTATTAGTGTCTTCACCTCTCAAGGTGATAGCATGACAGGTTATGCAGAAAAACTCAACAATATTATGAGATCTACATATTTAAATTTTAGTAAACATAAGTACCCCATGCAGTTAGTTTGTCATGATGATCAATATCTTTCATGTTCAAGCAATCATACTTGACAGCCTACTGGCTAATAATAGAAACGCTGGTACATACATTCTCTGTGTCTTCCTTCGGCAGTTCATCTCGATGCAGACTGCAGTGCATTAGGTAGAATGCATTTAGTCACCTAAGGTATGTTTATGTTGGAGCAGATTGTGATTCAAACATTGTAAGTAATGTAAATACAGTGGGCGTAAAGGGCCGTCAGCCGGAAACGTGTCAGCGATGTGGTGATGTCTCACCGGTACTCCTAGCTGGCGAGTCATCACAGAGGCAAACACTTTACAGAAACATGACATCGGCAATGACTGTTGCAACCGCCTCGAAGCAAACATTTTATTGAAACTTGATAGCATGATGCAGTGAACAGCTGGTCGAGAGTGTTTTATGGAGACATTGTAGCGCTAAATCATTATCGTTGTAAGATATGGTGGTGGCATAAACCCTATATAAAACTGTCTTGCTTTGTAAAGCATTATAGAGAACGAATTTTATTGGAGTCTTGTAAGGCTGCAAAAATTCGTTTTAGGATTTACCGCCGCATGATTTTTTGAGGAGTTCGAGACTGAGGTAATGGCTTATACACACGCTAGTCAATTGAACGAGTTTCCTCATCTCCGCGTTCGCAAATGCATTGTTGTATCCGTTTTAGTAGCACAAAACTGCATAGAATTTTGGGAAATAAATCCTTACATGTTCGCAAGAGATGTACGTAACTAAACTAACAGCACTTTCAAGCAAATTAAACTTCATGGCTAACATTTTGACAGTTTTTTGTAAACTGAAAGCCGTGCCTACGAGGACTTAACAAAACATTCGGACGATGAGCAGAAGAAACTCGTTCTTTTGATTATAGCGTGTGTCAATACCATGTAGAAATTCAAAAATATAGCTTTTTATTGCCCCGAAGGAGCCATATACGGGTGTCAGAACTGACTTTGCCCCCGGGCAGTAGGTACTCATATATGTAGTACTGTACCTATATCACCGCAAACATAGAGTAAGAAATTGCTGAAGAATATAGTTCTGCAGAAAAACTTTGTAGTAGTTGAAAATGCAACATTCACTATCGAGAAACTATGACGATGGGTTACGATGGGTTGTGAGCACGTAGACAATATCAGTTAATTCAGCACTCTTATTAACCCTCATCGTGCTCTGTACGCTGCAGGGTAGAACCATTCAGCAGAACCGTTGTAACGGCATTTTGAAATGAAGCTATTATTTATGTCTATACACACCAGACGCAATTATTCGGGAGAGGCGGGCGACCTCCCCAACATGATGTAAACTAATAATCAAAATAATGCAAATAATAATATTGAAATTGTCAAAAATGAACGAAAAATAAACATCTTAAACCTACTATACTTGTGAGTTCTGAGAAGGATACTAAATGAAACACACACTGGGCAATGAAATAACTTATTGTAAGCAAGAGACAGAAATTTGAGCAAGGGAAAAAGTTAAACGAATTACGCATCATTGAAATTTTGTAAAACATCCTAAGATACTCATACATCTCGCTCGGCAACAAGAAGACGGATTAAGCTAGGGAATACAGCGCAAAAATTATTTTTCCATTTGTTCGCATAATTTTTTACAATATAAGTTGTATAACACACTTACGCGAAGCTTAATCATTTGGCAAAAGAAATTATGTTTGTAATTAAAGAGAAATATCGATTAATACCGTGAGAAAAAAAAAAACAGTACCTCATTCTTCCATGATGGGTCACGTGACGTTTCACATCATATATAGCGAATGTAGGAGGCTCTGCCGAAAAACACAACTCACGCTTTAGTAAATAAATTCGCAGCGCATGATTTGGATATGGTGCTCATAAATTTTACCGAGTAACGGGCAAATAGCTAAAATTTAAAGAAAAAGGAGACACCCTTGCTAATTTGTTCAAAATCTTTTAAGAAGTAAACGTTTGTGCAGACTGTATATGAGAAATAAATTCATAATAAAGAAAAACGGAATAAATTATCACTGTTGATTAACTGCAATATTGAGTAAATAACGAGGTAACTTGTGAGAATATAATATACATAGAGCATAATAATTATAACACCGGCACTACAACAAAGGTGCATTCAATCAGAGCTTCCAAAGCAGTGGTGCCATAATTGCATGTAGAACCACATGGTCCAACCCCAACACAGCCGTCCCTAAGAATTTTCAGCTCTATAAGTACTGTAACGCACCAAAAACCGCACCTGAGGACTAGTGCAACAGCGCAGGCACACCTTTCCAGAACCCCTGGCTGAATATGCAGTGTATGCACAATTACCCCATAGAATCTAAGCAGAAAGGCGAACACAAGCCCAACGTTTGTCAATATAAACCACAGGGCTGTAGTTATACAAATATTCAAAACCATTTTGTCGAACCAGTCTAGCAATGCAGCCACAGCTCGCAGACTGGTACAGCATCCAATGCAGTGCACACAGCGGAACCAACTACCAGAACCAGCAGCAGCACAATGCAGACAGCACACAAACGTATGTATGCACACATGCCCAAATGTGTAGCACCAACACACGGTGTCCAGCACTTGAGGAGGCAACACAAACTTCTCAGAGTTTGCAAGCGGGCGAAAGCAACTGTCTGCTATGCATAAGAGAGGTATGTGAGGCCC
>LQNS02004412.1:13815900-13830363 GCA_001587735.2 Parhyale hawaiensis | reverse complement strand
ACACATGCCCAAATGTGTAGCACCAACACACGGTGTCCAGCACTTGAGGAGGCAACACAAACTTCTCAGAGTTTGCAAGCGGGCGAAAGCAACTGTCTGCTATGCATAAGAGAGGTATGTGAGGCCCGGCAGTAACTCCTGCTAAGGGCCTCTCCCACCGAGTCAATTTACTTTTGCCTTATGCAGTTCGGTTTATAGATCTGAGGCAAACATTTATGGGTCCTTGCAGATCTTAGTGATCTGCAGCCGCTCTGAGGAAATCATGTTGTCGTGACGAGGAAACATGACGCCTAAATTTTTTAAGTTTAAATCTAAAAGAAGGTGATCTTGCCAGCACATCCTTGTTTACAGTTCGCAAACGAAGTGCTAGCTCAGTTTGCATGCGTTTCAAGGTTAATCATTTTCACCTACTGCAAGGTTATTTGAAAAAAATAAAGCCAACTTTATAGGTATTTATTATATGTATGGATCATATAACTTGAGAAGCCTAATGCATACAATGTCGTAGACTTGAGTGTATTATTCTGTTATTTTTCTGTTTAATTGTTTATTAGTTTGTCAGTCCATTTTTTGTCAGGTTTGACGGATTCTCACACAAAGGCTGCAATGCTTAGGAAATCAGTATCCTCAGAGTGAGTTGAGCAACATAGTTTTTACTGACCCTCAAAACATATCGGAGATAAGTACCGGGCATTTATTGATGATAGAGTGAGCTAGTCCCAGGGATAAAGTCAGAGAAAACTGCACTACTGTGTCAGGAAGAACAGGCAGCGCTCTGCTTCTCAAATATCTAGAATTAAATCAACGCTCGCGCATACGGCGGATCCAGTTTAAGTTTACAGATGCATTGATTCGACGATGAGAGTAGATTCCACAGTTATATTCAGATGCAGCGGTACCATTTGTGGCTTTTTTCCCACCGCATGAAGGAGATTTTAGTTGCAGTTGCATTAAGGTTTTGTACTCAGCATTAATTTTGCTCTGATGACAGAAGTACGAGTCATGACCATCAATGTTATACGACTGCCACTCTATTGTAAAATCACGCCAATGGATATGAATAAGTAAAAGCTGTCACTATCATATTTTCCCTTAATTTTTAAGAGCCCGGCTTACTATATATATAGTCATATACGAGGATCGCTTCAAGAGTAATGCCTCCTATTTTTTTTTTATTCGTTCCGGAGAGATCCGAGAGGACTGCAAATTGCAATGTTATGATGAATGAACTTATGCACTCATGGCCTAAATTTTCATCTTTCTGTAGCAGATATTGATGGCATGAAACAAAGGAAGCAAGCTCTGTCATGGATATGCCTCAGAAGCACAGATGCATCATTAAATTCGTCCATGCAGAAAAAATTTAACTAGTCAACAATTACCGGCGCCTGGTGAACACACGCGAAGCCGTTGCACTTGATGTCAGCAGAGTTATCAGATAGGTTTGTTTATACGTCTTACCGCCGTCTCTATACTCACTGTTTTACTCGAGGCCCGCGGGTACGTGTTAGTAGTGGGGGCTTGTGTTTCACGCGGAGCTAGATGAGTAGAAGTGGCTATCCGCCTATTCCACTGACTTTACGGTGTAAAGCTGGATTTAGATGTTGACTGTGATCGTTACATTGAAACGTTGACCAAGAAGAAGGCCTATATTGCCCGTGTAAGGCCCAGAAAAAAAATGAAACATTCCGTTTGCAACACGACAAGGCCAGGCCACACACAAGTTTGAAATCCAAGGAATGTGTGACAAAGTTCGGCTGGACAGTGCTGTCTCACCCACCGTATAGACCCGACCTGGCACCGTTGGACTTTCACTTGTTCGGACCTCTGAATGGTGCATTATGTGGGTTGCGTTTCACCGACAACATCACTGTAACGGCAGCCGTGAAAAAATGGACCACCTCGGCAGACGCTGAATCTTGCGACCGAGGCGTCATAGCTCTCGTTCATATCTGGCAAAAGTGCATTGAGAGTGGTGGTGACTACATAGAAAAGTAAATTCTGGAACATAAAATGTCGCTTATTTTAAAAATGGTGCCACTTCCGTCTCAGCGCTTTACAATTGTTTTGAGTTAAAGAATAGGAGCCATTACTTTTAGAACAACCATTGTAAAATGGAAGGTAGTAGATCACAGATTCTATAGTAGGACCGAGTCATATTTTAGGGGCTGATGGAATTATTTTATAATTTTCAGTCTGCTCTACTCAGAGTATAATCTTCACCAAGTATGGCTCCCAGAAAGTGTCCACTGTACGATTTACTATTGGTCGCAATTTCACCAAACCTGTTGCGAAGATTGTAACATGCCAAAGAAGTATGTGCTCATAAAATATGAAAATATGTTTTGTGTGTGTGTGTGTGTGTGTGCTGAAGCATTAAACCTGTCCAGTTTGACTGACCAAACTTGAGGAGTATGGGTTTCTGTGTTGCCCCTTTTTAACCGTCAATATGTAGATAAAAACACAGACCAACTATATACTTCCCAGATATACAACAGCTGCGGTTAACTCAACACTCCCTCTAAATATCTGTGACGTCATCATTATCTCTTGTCTCACTGAGCCTTAACGTTGTACGTAAGCAAACCAGACTTCTCGTGGAAACCTACAGCCAGCAGGACAGCACTGACATGCACTGATCCTTCAATTCCGAGCTGACAGATGTATACTCAGCACGAACAGACGCACCATATACTGTCGCCCGTACAGCCTTCCCTTTCGCCTTGCCTTCCCTTTCGCTGCGACATTACGTTGTTGCTTATTTTCTTGCCAAAAATGTTAGAAAAATTCATGTATGTCTTCAATTATCAATGATATGTATCTGCTATCATACATCTACATCAGTTTGCAAATATATGATAATACAGAGATCACCTGAGTCACAGGAGATGTGCTAGTATATATATAGGAGTGGTCAGCGCCAAGATACATACGCATCAGTTTGATGCGTGTCAACAAACGTGCACCTTTTACGGCCGAGGGGCCTGCAATATCCTCCATAAATTTATCACCCTCCCTCATGTCTGAGGGCAACGAACTCAAGGATACCCTGCAGCGTGAAATGCAGTCCATACAAGAGTTCGCTCTGCTTGTCCACCAACTTGTTCAGTTATAGGCATGCAGTACCCTACTGCCCAGCTGGGCAGGGTGAACTGTAAAAATTCTTACGATCTGAATATTTTTTACAAATTTTTGGAAGGAGAATAAAGATGACAGCAAACTACCCATAATTAATTTTATCTCGTAAATATTGCTGTTACTCGGCAAGCATTTTAAAAAGAGCTTTCCAGTTTTTCACGGTGGATCCCCAAATTCTTAAATAATATGAACATCACTATCAAAAAATTTCAACAATAACTCTATATTACTGGAAACAAAAATGGCAGCAAAAAAATCCAAAAAAAGTTTGCTAATATTTTATTTTCAGAGTGAAACAATATGTCTGCGTCAGTGTTCAGTCCAATCTACGCTTTACAAACTTGTGATAGCCTGTTGAACTGCATGCGCTATCTTGGGAGCGGCATCCTCCTGAGCCTCAAAAAGTCTACGGTAGAGTTGCTAAGTCTATCAACTTGTCTAGCCAAGTATTGCAATGTACAGTATGTTCTATATTTATGAAGGCAATTGCACAAGAGAGACAGAAGTTGCCGGGAAGAGCAGCTCCCCCGATAGAAGTTGCATGAAGAGCCAATTCGGAAGGATAGATCTAGGTAAATGTTGTTCGTCTAGTTCGGGCAACTCAACGTAACTTCTATTAACAATTCATATAAGTAATTTCCTAGTATTATGAACTTGTTTCGAAATTAGAACGAAAGTAACATGCATTACCGTAAACGTACGTATGAAGGAGTTACATCATTGATTACCTGTTCCGTATGTTCATTTTTTAAATACTTGTACCATAGACCACAACAGTACTTGACTCTTAGGTCTGACGCTGGCGGCTAAAAGTCGGCAGCGGAAAAATGGGATTTTCTCAAGAGCTATTCTTTTCCCCCTATCTTATACTGATGCAAAAACTTCCAAGGTACCCAACATTTTTCTTGCGGAGAAGGTATCTTGCATACGGCGGGGACGCACTTGGGCGCTTGACTGCATGACCGTGTCTGGACATCAAGGAGCTTCTAATGGAAGGAGCAAGCCCAAGCACCCTCTAGGCGAGTAAGCACATGGCTTTGTCACGTGATCGAAGCTGGCGTTTGGAGTCCTTAAAGTGGCTGAAATGGCAGTGCACATGGTCAGCCCATATAATTAAAGAAGATACAGACAGGTAGGACTTTAGTATTTTTGCAAAGACAATCTTGTCTGAAGATTGATATCCCACTGCTCACCCTGTCAATTTCATCATCAGATGGTATACAGGATACGAGTTTCCTTTACCTACTTCCATCCGCTCGGAATATCATCGGTGGTTAATGGCTATAGATATTTGAGCACAGGACTCCTTCCTATGTACGCTGCGTGAGGCAATGCCGCTCTCCGATTTGATAAGCCACTCAGCCAGTTTAAGGGAAAAGTTTACTCGCAACGCTCCCGTAGGATAAATATATAGAGAGGGTGCACTCCTCTCTATTAGAACCTCCTTGCTGGACATGTTCATAATAGCTCCTGAGAAAATCCCATTTTGGCCGCCAGCGTCAGAGGCCACTTGGACCTAAGAGTCAAGTACTGTTGCGGTCTATGCTCGTACTATAAAAGATTTCATCTTTCAGAAACTACATATGCTTTGTCACTTACGGTGCGTATGCAGTGAAACTTCGCTAACTTGACTTTTCAGCAATTTCCTTCCAGTAGAATGATATAACGAGTCACTCGTGTGCATCCGCATTATTTAACGAATTCACGGTTCAAATGTAATCACGTGTTGTACTCTTCTTATGATGTAATTTCTAGGAAGTTTTCTCTAAAGATTGACCATATATTTTAATAATGATGGCGAGGGTAAACAAGGCCCATACCCACTCCGTAGTTTATATATTTACCAGAGCTGGGTGGCCCTATGGCAGAAACTTATATCTAACTTTCGTTAACCTACAGTCCTTTTTTCCGGGTTTTAAGACCAGTCGTTCAGGCCCATTTGTTGTAGGTTTACCATCAGCGTCAGTGCGGCCCTTTCGGGTACTTGTATAACTTTGTTTTCAGCCAAACCGCCGGCTCCAAGTTGCCATCACTGTATTTTCTACTTTATTTCCTAAAGCTCTGTGGTTTCATCTAAAAAGGGCCCTAGTCGCGGCTGAAATTTTGGCCCGAAGAAGGCCCACATGTCTCTTGCAGCAAAACTTTCAAATTAGGACGGCAGGTCCACCAAGGCTATAAAACTATAATTCTAGCTTTTTGGCAATGTTCGTATCTAAATCAATGCCCCTGACTCTCCATAATAAATTATGAACATTGCTCAACTCCTGCCTCTTTCGAGTTGAGTTACAAATTCAGCGCCGTCAATTCTCATAGCCAGCCAACTCGAAGTTTTGCTATTTTTACATCTCAGACAACCCACATGACTGCGTGAAAACATCATTACTATTATGACTCAGCTCCTTTGGCCTCTTTCAGGGTGGATGGTAAAAAAAATTCAGCTCCGTCATTTTTGATGGACAGCTAATCCTACTTTTTCTGGCATAGGCCACATCGAGAACAACCCACCAGACTCCCTGTATAAAATTATGAACATAGCTCAACTCCTTCTACCCGTTTTCGGATGGACTGCAAATTTCATTACCGTCATTTTTTATGGTAAGCTAATCCGAGTTTTTTGGAATGGGGCACATCGGGGGCAACCCACCAGGCTCCCTGCCAAAATAAATGAACATTGTTCAACTCCTTCGACCACTTTTTGAGTGGGCAGACAACTAGAACGCCTCGTGGCGAAAGACCATCACCCGCGGAAGGGCAAATTCAACGCCGTCATTTTTGATGGCCAGCTAGTCCTAGTTTTTTGGCACGGATAACATCTAGGTCAACTCACCAAACTCCCTGTAATAAATTATGAACATTGCTCAACTCCTTCGACCACTTCTTGGGTGCAGAGACAAATATAAATGTATATATACTTAAATCTTCAACGGAGACATTATCACCTTTTTCACTTCGTTCGCGGATGATAAAAACTGCTATTATCTGACCCGGCCCAGAAAGGATAGTTATATTTTGTCCAGGGCAGCTTCTTACACTCTATCCGTCAGTTCATTTATCCACCACTTTTATCCACCAGTGCATATATTTTTATTCCTCACTGACTATTTACTGGACTATGTAAAGTTTCTGTTCCTCTACCTTACTTCCCGCTGGGGAAAGGGGTCATGTGCCCTTAATGCCCCCTACCCTCTACCCTCTAGATCTGCACGCGAAAAGAAAGCGCTCATTGGAGTCACGGTTGTATATTTACACATCATCAACGACAGCCACAGCTCCGTGTACTCGATACACGACCATTAGTGGCAGTGATAAGTATCATGACGCCGCACCAGCGATAAGGCTCCCCTCTGACGTCACCGGTGTCAAGTGCGATGCCCTGCAGTGCGCCGTTGTTTATATTCACTGCAGCTCTACACGGCCAAACGCTCCAATTTTAAACACCGCTAACCTGATGAAATGTTCTCGCTCAATGGCGCCCTTTGTTGCTGGGCAGCCGACTTTACATTGTCAGAGACAGTCACTTCTGAGGCAGCGGCTATTCTTAGAACAGAGGTTTCTTTGGCTTTGTTGTTGGGCAGCAGCCGACCTTGTAACGGAAATAAGTTTCCTATGCAATCGCACGTTCAACTTAAGAGCGGATATTCAGCTCGCACGCACCCAATTACGCCGTGAAAGTCGGTAGCCAAGATACCCTTTGGAAGTACTTGAGTTTAGCCATGTACGAGCTGAACATCCGTTCATAAACCTTGCATACAACTGCGAAGTCTGGCTCCGACATAACAGTATTTTAGCCGTCCAGAAGATTAAATTGTAATCAGTTTCCGGGTCGACCTGGAATTTTGCTAGAGATACCGCAGGAGTTGGTGAAGGGAGGTAACTTGCTTTGCTTCGTTGGTCTCAAAGAAATGATACGAGCAACCGCATGACAACCCTCCAGCTGATGCGGAAACTTGCATTACTATACCTACAGTACATTTAAACTGTCCTACAATTAATTTGTGTACTAAAGTGACGAAGTAAATACGAATAGATATATCATCACAGAAGATACTCTAGGGAGCGATGCAATTATTACTGCAATTAAGTGTATCTATAGCTGATAAACTTATAGAACTTATCTTCTGTCGATCGTATAAGTTGCCTTTGTCGTTTGTTTTAATTTCCTTTACATAACTGAAATAGCTTTGATCAATTGGTCTGTCGGAGAATTTTTTCATGTATTTCTCGCTTAGCTCACACATTTTCTTTTGTGCTGATGACACTTTGCATACAATTTTTGATCAGCAGTTTCTCCTTTTCAAACGATTGGTGCAGTCAATTGGTGTGAGTTGTGTTTTGAAGTCCGTTAGTTCAAATCATTATCCCGCGAGCGAAAAGAGAGAGGTGATAATATTTTCGTTTTGGATGTTTATGTTTCCATATAAATATTTATTTCTATGTCTTTCTGCCCAGAAACTTCCAGAAAGCATTTCACGTAGTTGTTAGAATGCCAAAACTGCTGACTCAGCATTTTCAGCAACCCCCCACCCCTCACCCCCTCCATCGCCACTGATGGGCTTACGCCACAAGGCGTTCTGGTATCTTGCTGCATTTCTCACCTCACAGCCTGGGTTCCGTCACTCCTCTAGCATTGCGCTATGTAAATAACAGCTCCATGTGCAGAGCAATCAATGTTATTTTTTTCTGATATAGCTAATAGAGTTTCATATCCTAAATACCAACTAGATATCGGAGTGCGAACATTTTAGCTATCCTCTCTGTAAAGCAATTAATCGCTAATTAGTAGACTCCCGTTTGTCGTCTCTGCCAAACAGGCTTCTCTCACTTCGGAAAAAATGTATTTTTTGTACTATAAGTGCACCTTGTCTATAATTGTAATACTATATGCCATTCAGTAGTAGGGTGCTGTGCTCCGTTATTATTATGGGTACAATATCCAGATGTGATTTAATAAAATAATTTTATTTCTTTCTCTCCCCCTTTCCTTCATTCGTTTTTTCTTTCGTTCCTCCCGGCATGTAAAGCCTAGTAAGTTACATTTCCCCCTCGTTACACCACAGTTGCCCTCACAGCTGGCAGTCGCTGCTAGGGACCACACGGGGCTGCTCCGTTTCCGGTGTGGCAGAACCTCGGCCGCCTTGATGAACTGCTCATTGTATCCGCCGGCAGATCTGCTGGTGTTCCTCTACGCGCCTCTTACTGCCGGCTGTCTGTCGTATACGTCTTGCTCGTTTCTTGCTCGTATAGTTTTAACTTAACAAGCTTAGTGTCTTGCTGTTGCTTGCACGATGATATAAGTTCATAGTATATTATGAGTTTACAGACGTATAAGTCTGCAGCATATTTGTAGCCAATGGGTATAGGCGCCTAATAAACCCGTTATATTTTTGAATTGCTGTCGAACCACAGGACGCTCTGGTACGCACCGTTGTGCAGAACCAAGTTAATCAGCCAAGGCTCGAATCCTACAAACTCAATTGAACATTTGGACTTAGGGCAACATTATACTGTAATGTGGATACGGCGGTGCAATTGCCGCATTACGAGGCAGTATCCACTGTAATGGCAGTGCTGTAGCGCTAATCTCTATACGCCTCACCAGCAGATGAAGGTAGTGCGGCTACAGCCGCACAGGATGCAACAAACTATTGCAAACTCTCGGTTTTACAGAGTGTATTTAGAGGCAGGCTGACAATTGTAGTATACAAAGGAGTACCAAACAATCATTATAGGTTATTAGTTAGCGCATTGTATATCTTCCGTGAGTTTACATTTATTACCATAGGGAGATGCAGATAAGGAAAGGGGGTGGATATATATATTTATATATATACTGATACAGCGGACAAATAACGTAAAATTTGGATCATGACTTTAATAAAGTGTATTATGATGAACAAAAAGCTTGGTATGTTGCTCCATTAGTGACAGCATACATGCATTTAGAGCAATAGTATCTATGGAGAGGTGGGATAGTCGGAGTCCTCAACGAAGATCTTGATCATATCGAGGGCCTCAGGAGGCTTGTCCTCAGGCACCATGTGTCCTGCGCCTCGCACGGTCACAAAGTCGATCAGTTCGAACCTCTTCACGAAACCCCCGACCTGTCCATTGGAGTACCACTCGCGGTGGTCCTCCAGTACCTGCAACACATTATAGCAGCAATAATAGCATGTAATCAATTCCTCTGCGTGTTATACTGAAAGCGAAGCGGATGTAATTAACTGACAGACCATAGAATGATTGAGGAAAAAAGTAGAATTATACACGATAATAATCCCATACTAGCTTCAGCGCACTGAATGACTACAGTGAATTATAATAAGATAATTATAATCTCTTATCATTGGAATACATTCATTTCAGTCAGTGCATAAGTGAATTTTCAACAGCGATCTAGTAGCATGATATTGATTCCACGATTGTGTGAAGGGGGAAAACAGTCAGCCTACTTAATATGTTTTAAAGACACAATCAAATTGTTTATTTTGCACAATACTGTATAGATGGCGCGTAGACGGCGGAACAATCCCCGAAGGAATATGAACTATACAGATTATAGCTGTTCAAAATATAAGACTACTGAAACCGCTCTGCAACAGTCTGCCCAGGAAATTCACAGTTTTCTTTACTTTCGAAGCAACTTACTTAAGGGGAAACATGAGTAGATCTTATTACGCGCAAAATTTTCTTACTCGAAAGCACCTATAGCTTATGATCAGCTTTCCCTGTACTAACCGGCTGTCCGAGACCGTCCACGAACCACTGGTCACCGATGAAGTTGCAGGCCATGTCCCAATCTCCGTTGTAGACAAGTCCCCTGACGCCCGCGGCGAGCAGTTGCTGGTACTGAGGGGCCATGTCGAAGTACTGTCGTCCATAGAGCGCTCCTACCTGTAGGGCAGGAGCTGCATTTTGAGCGATAATGAAAGCTTTATGGCATAAACTACACTCGTGTAGTCTATGGTTATGGTACTTTAAATTACGTCTTACGCTGGTAGGGCCACACTACCACTCGTGGCAGGCAGAATTTAGGTATCATCGATTGGTGTGGTGAAGTCGAGCCTGCCAGGCTTGACTTGGTCGGCACTTGAGACAGAAGACACTTTTAAAGTGCCGTTGGTATTAAAACCAACCCAGATGTTGTTACCTCCATTTTATGGAGGTAATATAGTTTCCGAAAGGCTCCAGGGTAACTGAAGTATTGCCTGAAGCCCGGTGCAACGACCGAACCCAGCCCACCGGTCTGAAATTTTGGACCACTTGAACCTATGACGCTAGATTTCGTTGACCAATCAAAATTGTCATTCTTTGCTCAGTTGTATTTTTGCTGCATTAAGCGTAGCTGGTTTATGAGTTTGAATTATGACGTTCGATTGAATCTCGACACAAGTTGCGACTCGAAAGTGCAAGATTCACTTTCCAGATTAAATAGGTAATAATAATCGGTTCATATCATATCGATATATACAAAAGAATAGAATAAATCTAAAAATTACAATATTGTTTTTGGCGATTCAGTATTTAACAAAATACCATGATCAGCAGAGATCGCCTTCTCACTATCACTGCAGAGGTCACAATAGTGAGTTCAATATCAAACCCCACAGCAGTGACCTCACAACAGTTGGCACAACAATGGGGTCAACGCCGCAGAAATCACAAATTGTTCCATTCTGCAAACGGCCCAACAAAGAACAAAAACTAGAGAGCACTCTGAGAGCGCATACCTCCGCCAAGCAATGCAACGGTAACAAGAAATTCAAGTTGGCCCGCAAACCATGATTTTCTTTGTATCATCAACAAAACCTAAATATCTGTGCCTTTTGATAGTATCAACAGCTTATGCCATTTTCTGGAAGATTCGTTCATAACTTTTTGAGTAGTGGTACTAACAAACATTATGACAAATCTAACTGAAACACAACGGACCCACCTATCTGCACCAAAATATAATCATCGATGTCGTTTAACATTGCTAACAACTCTTGTAAATTTCATAAAGATCCATTTAGAACTTTTTGAGTTTTTCAGCTAACAAGCACAAAATTAAACACCTCAACAAACAATTACGAACTAACAAATCATCATTAAAATTTGGCCACTTACTCCTCATAATATACATGACAATTCACATAAAATTCATGAAAATTCCTCCTTAACTTTTTGAGCTATGGCACTGAGAAAAAATAGGCAGACAGACAAAAAGTCAAACAAACTGATGAACGGATTTTCACCAGAAGTTAATTATCATTACTGATAGCATACCTAAAAATCCCTAAAAATTTCGTAAAGATCTGTTCCCAACTTTTTCAGTTATCTTGGTGACAGACAAAGAGACAGACAAACAGGACAAAAACATAACTCCCTTAGCGGAGGTAAAAAATATTAGCTACACTCACAAAAAACATCAATAGGTAGGAAAAAATAAACATTATGCTACAGAGACTAAGAAATCGATATTATGACACAGAATACTCCACTCACAATATCACTGCAGATGGTCCAGTCCTGCACGGATGCCGGGATATGGAGGGCATCCCGCACTTCGGCGCTGTTGAGGTAGTCAGACTCCACCGTGTAGTCCAGGCACGGCGGGTCTGACTTGGTGTCAGGTCGCCTGGTGGAAAGCAAGTTGTACAGAGGACGCACTACTGTATGCAATCGTACGCTCAGTTTATGAGTAGATGTTCAGCTTTCACTTGGTTCAATTTAGTGCTTTCCAGAGGAATCTTTGCCATTGAGTGTTACTGCGTGTTTGATAGGAAGTGAGCCATGGACGAATATTATCCAGTGTTAACAGAACTAGTATTTCAGTTTGTATGGGGGCACATTCTTAATCGAGGTTTATACTGCAAACCGGAAAAAACCTCTTTCTACATCTCTTGGCGACCAATTTTGTGGAAAATTCCCTCCGGATTCTTCAGTCCAATGTTCATTCTTCAACCCCTAGTACCTAGAAGAGTATAGCGACCCTATCTTCTGTGAAGTGTGCCTATCAAGTCTACTCTGAAGTGTAGCTACCCAATCTACAGTGAGGTGTGCTTGCCCATCTACTGTGACGTATGGCTATCCACAATCTACACTACAGCAAGCTGCAGTAGATATTTCTTACTTCATGTGTGAGTTTTTGCGGAAGACGTTGAGGCGGTGAGCAGCCTGGCGCGAGAACTCTGGTGCGGAGGAACGTCCCAGGGTAGCGCAGTCGCCGAACAAGCTGTACACGTTCAGGCCGCCGTTGTACACTATGTTCAGTGCACGCGCCACCTAGAGTAAATTATTGAATTCAACACCAAATGACTTGTACCATAGAAGTCCGTAAGTATTACAGATACTTGACATCTGCCTATCAAAGTACATGCACGAACATACTAATAACAGTATTTTATTGAAGCTGAAACTATTAAACATGGCTTAATAAACCCGTAAGATAACGCAGGAAGAAGCAGAGAAGGTACACCTTAGGTGGTAACAGTTTCAAATCCATTAAAATGTATGTGACAATTCGGCCAAGTTACGCAGTCCCTCCAGTCGCAAGGTGTACGCACACTGCACAGTGTACCGAACATCAATCGAGAATAGGAGAGGACATACATCTGCCTCGAATTATGTACTTAGGGGTCTAGATGGAATTTTTGCCTCTATAGTCAAACCAGCGTAAGGAGTCCGATGAACGTGGCTAAGAATGCAAAGCAACTTTGCCAAATCTCACACGCGTGTGGTATAACTTGTCTCACTGATAAAATAATATTTATATTCAAAAACTCAAAGTGCATTAGTTAATAGATTTGGCACTGCTGCGTTCCATTCAGCCCCGCCCCTAAAGGACTGCTTACGCTGGTTTGACTACAGTAATTTCAGCGCTGCATCTGAATGCCATAATTTTGGTTTCAAAGTGTGCATAGGCGGTTTTTGCGTTCTTATAATTATGAATTTAGTTCCCTTCATATGTATTCATGTATTGGCTACTCCGTAGCTGTTGTCATAGACACCGAATGCCAACTGCTAAATCCATTCATTTCTGGTTAAGAACATTCTTTAGTTGTTTCCATATTTACAGGCTACTGACACAACTTTATGAATTCATTGTACCGTAGACCAATCGTCCCCTTTTTGTTTATGCGACACAGACTTGAGCCGAGCTCACGAGTGATTCATCTTAAGGCGTTCGATTATGTATTAAATTATTTACATATTATCATTTATTTCTCCACGGGCGGCAGGTGTTCGAGAATTAATCTATTTACAGCTTATGTTATAAAATGGCGTTCACATGAATATTCATTTCTTAATAATATTACAGCTATGTATTTACTACCTACTCGAACACGAGCTGGGCTTTAGCTATTTTAATATATATTTTTTTTCATCACTCTCCAAACATAGAATCGTCTCCCATTCAAATGAGGGAAGACACGCGTTCAGTTATGACATCGTTTCTTCATATATTTCTTGCTATTTTGCGCTGCTGACAGTCATATTCTGATCCCATACTCTTATAGCTTAATTTCAAGTGGAACAGCCTTTTTCCCGGCTATTTATAGACTGGTCAACAGAAATAAGTTGAATCAACACAAAGCAATCAGCTGGTTTATGAATACAAACATGGCACCCCCGTATCCTAACCACATTTTCTGCTTTTCTACTGTTTGGGTGCAGGAAGCAAAGAGCGTAACGGGAGGACTCACGAGAAATTAGCACCAAAAAGTGACGTCATCATCGACGAATCTGTGGCTGAGCAACCTAGGAGAACTTTAACTAATTTCACCAGAAAAATCGTCTTAAGTTACGAAATTCATCTCTAGCGTATAAATAATGAAGATAATACATACTAATTTTGCAATTATCTATAGAAAATTGCAGTGCATGCTGGTGGAAACTTTCACAACACTAGCGCCGAATTTGTTCCCTTTCGGCGACTCAATTTAACATTTTTTCTTGATTGAAGCCTTATTTACACTTCATATTTACTTCGCAGTACTCTTCACAGAATATATCCATTCCTTACCAACATATATAAGCACCATTATAGCCAATTGTGCATGCGAGGGAAACCACAGTAACAGTTAGCATATTGCCCGAACTTTCTGTACTTGGAGGCAACATTTTTCGATATTTTGCAGCTCAAGTAGCTGGCCAGTCATGAGCGGGAGACTGAATGACATAAATCAAAAAAATACGGTGATATGTTCAAGAAAACCATATACGAAGGTATAAGGTCCCACACTTAAAATACTTCGACTCGTCGATGTGATGTAAATTTGCTACGTGCGGTCACAGCTATGTTTTATTTCAGTCCTATTGAGTCCTCCCGTTGCATTCTTTGCT
>LQNS02004412.1:13760749-13780763 GCA_001587735.2 Parhyale hawaiensis | reverse complement strand
TCTGAAATTGAGCTGCTCAATGCCATTCGTGACTGCAGGTGTAGGCTGAGTGTATCTATTTATTCTCATGGTACGTGGCCACCAATATTTGTGACTGGGCCTAATTACTAGGTTGAATTTTGGCTACTTTGTTTGTACCTGTAAGCTTGTAAGCATATTTTGTGAACCCATTGTGTTCTTAATAAAAACTAATTATTATTATTAGAGGAACCAAATTAAATTGTAAAATTACAGAAACCACAGTTCAAAAATTACAACTATTTTATTGATCATGCACGTCTCATTCATCTACCAATTATGCTATTTCATTCATTAGTGTATCATGGTATGGGGGAACTCAGAAGAAAATTACCCCACCCTGGCGAAGATCCCTACTTCAACCATTTTACCACATTCAAACTGATAGCAGTCTTGTCAGAATGTATTGAATATTGTTGTGGTCGTTTAATTAAGCCTCAATCAAATTCGTTGATATTCAGTACACTTGAAAGTACGGTTGACCACCTGCTAAGAATGATCCAGTTATTTGAGATTGCTCCCACTTTGTGCGCAGTTAGAGTCAAATGGAGCACTAAGGAGCACTTTAGAGCTTTTATAGCGTTTGGAACATTATGGAGCATTAAGAGCACTTGTAGCATTTTACGTATAAATGCTCCAATGTCCGAACTCTATGTTTGAGCTACCTATAGCTAAGCGCCATCCCTACATATTCCAATGAATGAGTCTTTCTACATCAGAGCCACGTGGGGTTTCCTAGTATGGGCAACGTATGGTGTTTCCCAAATCTGCAACGAATTGGCTTCCCAAGTATATCCATCATTAGAAATATAATGGGTTTTCCCCTCATCAGATCCATAGGAGCTCATGAGGGTTTGCCCAATGTGCGCAAAGTATGGTGATTTTCACGGGGGTAACAAATGGGCTACATAGCTACATCCCACATTAGCATTTACCGGGGTCTTCCCATTTCAGGCAGATGAGGGTCTTACTATTATTATTGTTATCATTATTGTTATTATTGAGGTCACGTGGTTCTCCCAATGAGAGCAACGTGTGGTGTTTCCCAAATGTGCAAAAAAATGCACAACCCATCTATGTTCTACATAGGCTAATTAATACAGCAGAGCTTACCTTAGGATACAACATTACTTGTCATCAAAACAACCTTTATCTTTAAGTTACAATGTAGCTTATAACGCATGGACACCGATGGCTTCCCTCATGGGCTCCACATGGCGAACAACTCCATTGTTACTCGGGTGCACGTTCAACTTACGAGCGGATGTTCAGTTTTCACATCGTTTCGCATACTTGTTGAACGTCGGTATCAAGGATACCCTTGGACACCACTTGAGTGGAAGGATGTAAAAGCTAAACTTGTAGAGCGTGAGATTGTTTAACGTGGTACCAATAATAGAACTAACTAGAGCAATCTGAGAGTGCATACCTCCGCCAAGTAAGGCAACGGTAACGAAAAATTCAAATTGGCTCTGAATCCATGATTTTCTTTGTATCAACTCCAAAATTTAATCATTTGAGCCTTTTGATAGCATTAAAAATTTTTTGCAATTTTTTGAAGATCAGTTCATAATTTTTTTAATTATGCTGCTAACAAACATTACGACAAACATAAATCAAATATACAAACGAACCAACCGATCTTCAACAGAAATTAATCAGTTTTGTCTTTTAATATTACTAACTACTCAAGTAAGTTTCAAGAAGATCCAGTGAAAATTTTTTGAACTATTGTGCAAACAAGCATAAAATAAACCACAACGACAAATAGACAAACAAACAGATGATCATAAAAATTTTGTTATTTATTCTTCATGATATACCTATCAACTCTTGTAAATTTTATAAGAATCCGTCAGTTAATTTTTGAGTTATGAGATTGAGAAAAATGAGTCAGACAAACAAACAAACGGATGGATGGATCTTCACCAAAAGTTAATCACCTGTTCCACCTAACAATCCCTCTAAGTTTCGTCAAAATCCGTTTCTAACTTTTTGAGTTATCTTGATGACAGACAGACTGAAAGATAGACAAAAATGGACAGACAGAGAGGCAAACCCGACGATAACATAACCTTTTTGGCGGAGGTAATTATATCCAGCGTTTAACTTCTGCGCTTTCGATGTTCCAGACTATAGCCTTCGGTCCCATAACAAATTCGTTTTTTCAAAGCAATGACTATTGTCTTTTTCACGGATCACAGTGCATCTACGAGTGGCAGCATATCGCGATACGTTGATGGATGACCCGTCGCAGCTGACATTCCCACCGCTGCTTCGCTATATATCGCCATGGGTGACAACACCTGAACATGACAATAACAAACGCTAATTGAGCTCTTCGGGGCATAAAGCAAGTAATGTACAAAATCTAAGTTCATTTGCAGATCTGTTGTCAGACAGGCAACTTAGTTTCCGCGGAAATGGCTCTTATAAAAAAAAATGTAACCGAAGTTATAACTCAGCTGGAAAAAATTGGTTGTGAAGATAAAAACTGATTCTTCATACTAAATTTAGTGCTCATGAATGTATTCTTTATACGCACGAAGTGAAAATTTTTCGGATTAATTATTTGGTAATGTGAGCGAGAGAGATCTCCGTATGTACGTGGTATTATCGTAATATTTTCTTTCAAGTTATTAATTTTTTGTCCTCCAATCTTGCACAATCGTCGTATTGCAGCGTCAACAACTAATCTTTCATCGAAATACCATTGGTTTCAAATTTAAATGCTTAATACCTAACAAAACTAACTAATGACGAGGAGCATCACTAATCCTATTAACATGATATTTTGATCGGTAGGGACTCCGAATAATTCTAAGTTACTAGTATTTAAGAAAATTGATTTTTGTTGCTTCGGCTTAGAAGTAACAGTTAACGCATGTTGCTTACTTTTTATTCAGTAGTAATATGTGTCCATGTACCGTCTGCTAGGCTAGGCACAGGATCTAGACAGTTGAACCGAACTTACATAACCTAGCTTAACCTGTTCTTAACTTACTAGACAAATTTTGAGATAATTAACTTAATCTATTACAGACGCAGAGGTAGGGCACATTCTATATAAGGACATTTTATTTGCATCGATTCTGCGCGTCATCTTAGGACGCTGCATTGTCTGTCATTTGAGAAAGTATCCACATGAAATGTACAGTATTATAAAGTCATACACCAACTTATAATCCGCTACGTTGAGTAATTTCATTGCAATAAAAGCATGAGATAAACCTTCCTTTTCAAAGCTCTTTGCGTGTAAACCCTGTTGTAGCTGTCCCTGTTTGTAAAAAGTCGTAATTCATAGGAGTCGTAACAACTCTACGGATATAAGGAACATGATTTAAGTATGCATGGTATGGGTTGGGAACCTCCGCCTAGGAGGTTATATTTTTGTTGAGTTTGTCTATTTGTTTGTTTGCTTGTCTATCTGTCCGTCGTTTATCAAGATAGCCCAAAAAGTTATGGATAGCCTAAACTTTAACGAAGTTTGCTGGGATTGTTAGGCATGTTATAGTCAAACCAGCGTGAGGAATCCGATGGGTGCGGCTAAGAACGTAAAGCAACTTTACCAAATCTCACTTAAACGCGTGGTATAGCTTGTCTCAATCAATGAAATTATATTTATATTCGAATATTCAAAGTGCATTAGTCAATAGTTAGATTTGGCACTGCTGCGTTCAATTCAGCCCCGCCCCTGAAGGACTACTTACACTGATTTGACTATAGAAGAAACAGATGATTAACTTCTGGTGAAGATCTCTTCAAACGTTTGTTTGTCTGTCTGCCTCTTTTTTCTTGAAAGCACAATTCAAGAAGTTTGGATATATATGTAACGTCATAAAATTTGCAGGAATCATTGGATGTGGTACTAAGAGCAAATGACCAGATTCTTGTGTTGATCTGTTTATCCATATCTTTGTCTCTATTATTATTATTATTATTAAATCACACCAGGCTGGCGACGTAGGAACGGAGAAACTCCATGAGGTTAATAAACCCCCCCGCAACCAACCCAGCGGGAGGAGAAAACAAAAGAATAAAAAAAAAAGAAGATCCGAGATCACAGAATAGCTCTGTGTACAGATCGTTTAGGTTTCTTTTAAGTTTTTTCAACGACATAACTGAAAAATTTATCGATGGAACTTTATGGAATTTGTAAGAATTGTTAGAAATGTTAACAGACACAAATAAACAAATTTGAATGATCAGCTTGTCCGTTTTTGTGCTTCACAATTGTGTGTCAAAATGTTTGTCGGAACACAGCTATGGATGGTATGGATGGATATTTATGAAATTTGTAGGAATTGTTAAACATTTTGAAAGACACAGATACACCAAATTTTTGTGGTGTTTTTTTTTGTGGTCTGTGTGTTTGACTACTGTTTGTCTTAGTATTCGTTAGACCAGTACTGAAAAGTGGCCGACAGATCTTGAAAAAATTTGCAGCAATTGCAATTTTGGTGATGATAGAAAGGAAATCTTGGTTTCTGGACCAATTTTATTTTTTGCTAAAATTGTCTGGTTTGGTGGAGGCATGCGCTCTCAGAGTGCTCTATCTTAGGAATATTGGTGTCTATTTCAAATGCTTCTTCCTTGATTAAGTGAAAGAAATCACTTCACAAGTCCTTTTGTTTCAATACGAATACCACAGGCTGTGGAGCAATAGTTGGGTAATTTAATATTTTTTTTAGTAGCCCTCGCCGTACTGAAATTACGGCAAAAAAACTAGTTACATAGATGAAACTTCCCTTTCCTTGGCTCTGGGTCCTAGTTCTGCCCTAAAGAACGTCTTTTCTCTTTCCTTCTATGATCTACAACGTAATTTGCAAGTCACGAGCCCTGAGCAAATAAACCTTAGCTGTGGGAAGAAAATTCAGTGGCCAAGCTATCACTGGAAGGTAATTAAAACGTGTTCAATGGTTAGAATTCCAATTTGGTAAAGCATTTTATAATGCTGAGCAAGAAGTAAAAAAAAACTGAAAAAATCCAACTGAAAAGTTGCTAGGTATAAATGGTATCTAAGATGTCAAGTTGATCGTACAAACAATAGTCGGAGAACAAGCCAAGCAATAAAGCAACTAATCAACCAACAGACACACTGTGTGCTAGATCACTTAGCTAGCAGTAGATGGACCAACAGACCCATTCTCAGCGAGAATCTGGGACTCAGGCTCCATCCCTCTATGAGCTCTTGCCGCTAGGTCAACATCAGTTATATATCTGAGGAAGAAGAGAAGAAGACAAAACACCAAGTCGAGGAGGTGATCCTGCTAGATAATGGAGTAAGGTGGTCTGAACTAACTTGACTCTATTCGGAGCTACCTATAATTTTCCAATTTTCTTCTTTAATCGAGCTCAGGAAAAAAATATAAGCAGTTGAAGACTGTATAAGCTTGTATCTATGCTACCGCTTAAAAAGTATATAAGAAGTCTTTGGTATGGCCATGGCCTCCCTAGAGTTCAGGAGATAGTTTCACTCCTACAGTAAGTCATCGGAGCTGACAGACCAACCAAATACGCAAACGACCAACACCTTTGTTTTACAATGCAGTGGGAAGTGTCAAATATGCCTACTAACTAGTTCTACTACACTATCATCGGTACAATGAATGGATGCCTGTACTGCTCAATACATTGCTTCCGCCTTTTTGGCCACCTTGTCCATTTTTTGCTGGAAATTTGATCACTTGATCAATACTCACTACTATTGGTAGCAGTTCTACTCATAATAATGCTGACTTACAGAGGATAAGGCACAATAATGAAGGTGTCAGTGCTGTTATTAGCTGCACTGCTGTGCTATATAGGCAGCGCCCGTAGCCAGGATACACCCGAGGCGGAGGCGGATCTGATTACCGACCTGCCTGGT
The DNA here is from genome assembly GCA_001587735.2 of Parhyale hawaiensis. Lineage (NCBI taxonomy): Eukaryota > Metazoa > Arthropoda > Malacostraca > Amphipoda > Hyalidae > Parhyale > Parhyale hawaiensis. The sequence goes on along the minus strand of LQNS02004412.1, from coordinate 13,774,876 downwards.
CTGGACCCTAGTGTCACCTACAGGCAGTACAGCGGCTACTTCGATGCTGGCGACAACAATTTCCTTCATTATTGGTAAGCTTTGGGAAAAGAAAGACATCATGAAACACTATCGGGCGGGCTAAAAGTAAGGACTTACTCCACAGCTTATTGCTTTATAGCACAGTCTTTTGATAGGAAGTAAAACCTGTATTGTCTAGAAAACGTTATGCCTCTACACAGCTTGTGTCTAAAAGAGTGACGGTCAAGATGACCAATGTGTCTACTCGAGGGCCGAGGCCAGTTGCTCGCTGACACTTGCAGTGAGAGGTCATGCTGTACTACAGCTGCTGCATGTCTGAGTAAACCTCTGAGGTAGCGGGCCGTGAAGGTCCGTGACGCGTGGATTTTATTGCTTTTGGATTTTTCACAAATATCAGTCGCAATGATGAAGAGAAACAATTGTACTGATTAGTAAATTAAACGGTGTTAAGAAACTACTCATAAAACTTAAACATATGTCTATTTTTTGTTCATGTCCCTCATTTGAAATTTCAAATTTGAAAGGATTTCTGAAGCTTCACAAGAATCACTCACTAAAAAATCAGCTGACATAACTGTAAATATCTATATCCCTCCCCCATCTCTGTTCGTCCGTCTGTCCGAAGCCTTATTTTCCCCCTATCTAATACTGAAGAAAAAAATTCCAAGGTACCCAACTATTCTTTTTGCCAAAAGGGGCAAGCAGACTGAGTTCTATTTTTCCCTTATCTTATACTGAAGAGAAAGATTCCGAGGTACCCAAATTTTTTTTTCACCGCTTGAAATCTGAATTTTCTCCTATCTATTCCTTTAAGAGCGTGACACGGAACATATAAATAAATATATAACTGAATATGTAAACACATGACGGTCATTCTTAGTGTAGATTCTGCTCGAGGCTCCATCCGTTCATTCATGAGTCTGTACGTGACGCTTTTCACTACTAGCTAGAGGCTAATTTAACTTAGCAGAAGTTCTGCTTTTGTTTGGGAAGAAGCTCAATAATATTTGTCTTCTTTTCAGTTGCTCCGAAAGAAATTTTCAGTCAGTTTCGAAGCAAAGACATGAAGTTCCTTTTACACGTATCATACTTACCTTACATACCATACCGATTTTCATATCTTGAAGTATTCACCTTACCAGGTCGCATAACGATCCAAATATCGGAAAATTCGTATCCAGGCTACGGTGCAGCGAGCTGTTCTGAACAGCTTGATTCTAAAGCATTTTTGAAGTGAAAGCGCGATGTTTAAAGAAATCCCGTGAGCTGACAGAAAACGTGCTTTCGGGAACATGAATCAATTATTTAAAAAAAGGCTTAGTCTGTTGTAGTCTTATTTTGTGGGAAAGCTATCGCACATATAAAGTACAAATTAGTCAAGGATCCCAATATTGAATTGAAATCATCAGTTTCACCAATGAAATATGATAACGTTAATAATATGGAAGCCTCAATAATAATAATTCAGACGATGGGAAATAAAGGCTAGCGAAGACGTGTAAATATAGAAGAAAACATTGAGAAAAGTACTTCCGAAGAATGAGATTGCTAATTTATAGTCTATTGGTTTTTATGCTGTTTTTATGTCTAGCTATATCCTGCAATACTAGGGCGAAAACTTTGCTTGGAAAAGATCTGCGAGGTCCACTGGTGCTATAGTGTCTGGCTTACAGGGCTACGTGAGGCCTTCTGCGTACGAGTCGAAATACGGAAGCGCCTCACGTTCTTGGATTACATGTTTTTGTGCGGGAGTCAACGGCTGAATCTATTAAGACATGTCGATTCGAAATAGGTACAAGTGCGAATTGAAACTCAATTGAAATTCATAAAGAGATTCGAAACTGAGCACGTGGCCCTCGTTATAGCGGAATAGCTGAAGCGGCTCGGAGCTTAAAAAGTTTTTAAATACAATAATAGTACACAAGCTAAAACTGCAGATACAGCAGCTTAATGGAATGGATAGGGAGAACCGTTCCCATGTTTCAAGAATAGAGGTTAGACGGCGTTCGAAGGATGAAGAGACAGGCGCTGTATATTTTGGGGCAGGTTAAGTTGAGGATCTGTATTAGGTCGAATTAAAGTGAGTTATAGTAGCGTAGGTTAGGATTGCTTCATATGCAATGTGAGAACATCAACCAACCGTGGAATTTCTACGAGACTGGCTAGTCTTGCCTAATACTTGCTACACAAACTTTTGTGCTTACAAAAGTGCAGGGAAACTTTCTAATAATGATGCAATAATACTCCACCCCGTTGCCGTTAAAAATTCATTAGGAAATAATAATTTCGATCAAAAATTAAACCACATTTTTTTTAAAGTCAAGCAAATGCAGGCAAGATTTGAACCACAAGTTTTTATCTTAATGTTGATCTAAAATATATAGATGTAGCCTCTGTCAACTTGGCGTTCTGCATGTGATATATGACCTTCACTCTATTAGAAAGCTAATATATACTTGAGCCTACATTCTCTCTCAAAATTCATCATGTATGAATGGCGTAGAACGAAGCAGAGGGTATTGTGGAAACGACTCCCTTCGGTGAAAATCATGTCTTGAACACATGTATGTTTCATAGAGTTAGTTAATCCTCAAAACATTTTTTGTAGTACATTCTTCTGTTACTGGGTCACGTTTTTTGTATAAGGTCAATGGAGTAAATCGCCCAATTTGTATATGACCCATGGAGTAATTCGCCCAATTTGTATATGACCCATGGAGTAATTCGCCCAACATGCACAGGTTCATCGAGTCGCAGAACGACCCCGCGTCGGACCCCCTCCTGCTGTGGCTCAACGGCGGCCCGGGCTGCTCCTCTCTGGACGGGCTCCTGACGGAGCTGGGGCCCTTCACTGTCAGCGATGACGGGCAGCAGCTCATCGAAAACCCGTACACGTGGAACACCGTGAGTACTTCCTCGAGTTCCTGTGCGTGTGTAGGCTTTCGAAGCTTTAGCATTGTTCTCGCAGTCGTGTCTGTGTTTAAGTTTGTAACTGAGGAAAAAAATAATAAAAGCTAAAGTACTCGTAAGCTATAGGAGTTCAAGTCCAAGTTCATACTACTGGAATGACAGAAAATTAACTTACCAGCGTTAAAATGTTCATTGTGCATAGGTTTTGACTTTAAAAGCAAAGAATATTATTGAAGGCAATCAATACTCACTGCACGGGTAAATTGATACCTGACGCAACAATATTGGAGCATATACCTGACGAACTGATATTGAAGCATATTTATTGGGGTGGAGCGAAAACTCAAACTTTCGAATTACTGTACTTGCTACAATAGTGTGATTTTGTTGTCATTTTATGTAGCACTGATGGTGTTAGAAGGTTTTTCCAAAAATCTAGCATCTTGAGATGGCGCAAGGCTGTTGAAACTTCTTAATTTTTTTGTATTTTTATTAATATTTTGGAATTAAACGAAGTGATGGATGGTCAATACATTCACTTATGCATTTTTAAAAGTTTATTACACAATTTTTAGCAATTACACTACCCTAAAGAACATGCTATAAGTTCTGTTACAAAAATTAAAAAATAAACAAAATTTGTTTAAAAATATAATAATTGTTATTAGCTTTGCGCCGCCTGAAGATGCTTGAATGAACCTTGCAGACTTGAGTATGTTATTAGTATTATGTCCTATTACAATAACTTTGGTGTTGGCTGTTGCTTCACAGTTTATGATTATGATTTCTGTTTATCTACATTGTGAAAATTATATGAAATTTAATATTCGTGCGCCACCTCATAATATTCACCTATACGTCTAAGATTTTAACATCACTTTTTTGAGGCACTTTGGCAACTTAATATCACTATTGGAAGTCATATTTCATAAAAAAGTTGCAAAACCACCTTTTTCACTCCACCCTAGCATTTATCACACAGTATTAATTGCACTGGGTCGTTTTTGGTCAGCTTTTGAGTTTAGTAGTACCATATGCTTGTTCCTTCCAGCGGCATCTATGATATCTACCGCTATGGGCACTAATGCAAAGCTATTTTTTTTTTTTTGTTAATATGGTCATTATATGTCTCAGGGGGCTGAAAAGTCCATAGCTTAAAGGATTCCTTCCATCCTTAAAAGTTCTACTTTCAGAGCTTAAGAAATTAAGCACATCTATGATATATGCGATAAGCGAATGTATTTAAGAAAATCTAACATCGTTGGTCTATAGTAGTTTTCCTTTAAAACCAAGAACCTTAACAGTACTTTTGGCCAATCCTAGAGCTAATCTCTTAAGACATTGCCTAGGGTAACTAGAAGTTCCGCTAGGGGAGTTTCTAGACGCCCTCGAATGCTCTCAGCTATCACTCAGCTTCATGTGATCCGGTCATGCTGTTTGGATCAGCCACCTCGAGTTGACGAAGACGTATACACTACCCAGACGTTTGTATACATAATACGTCTCTTGATGTATAAACATGCGTCTCATCTCTCCACAGTTCGCCAACATCCTGTACCTGGAGTCGCCTGCATGCGTGGGCTTCTCTTACAAAGCAGAAGGCACGTGCAGTGCTTCTGATGACAGCACCTCCGAGCAGAACTATAACGCTATTCTCGCCTTCTACGAACGCGTGAGTTATGTCTACCACCCTGCGGTTTACTCTAGTCGATTGCCAGCAGCACCCTAACTGTTGATTCTGGTTCATATTATAGTATTTTGTGCCCTACAGGACGTGTTCGAATACAATTTTGTTGCCATTCAGATAGAACTGCTCGTCCAAGGTGCTAAAATGTTGCTAAGATTTCAAAGAACAAGACATCTGATTTCAAATAGGTAGCCTAGATCCTTTCCCTATATCTTCAGGAAAAACTATTCAACTTAAATAAAGTATAAACTTAAATTATCCACACGTTTTAGACATCAACGCGATTACGGTTGAAGACGCAGTCACTTCCACTACAGCTTTCAGCGCATCATTATTCACCTAGCTTGGGCTGAGGTCTACCGCGAGGATGATTTTCGATAGCAAAATCACTAAAGCGGACTTTCATAATGAAGCAATCATCGATATATTTGTGCTACGGTGTAACTCATATTCGTACAGAATACGGACTCTTTATTTATCCGTGGGTTCCAGGAATTAGAATAACAAAATCACAATAGATTGAACCACCATTTGAACCTCCACCAACAATATCACCACCAATGAACCGCATTTGCAAAATGTAACAAGGTGACTGTTCAATGACCTGAAATCAAGACCTGAAAAATAATACAGAAAATTAAAGCTTTAATCTTTCCAATGTGGTGAACACGAAACTCGGACGTTTCGTTCTGAATGACCTAGTAATTGGTCTTTCAACCTATAACAGTTCTGTTAATTATTATCCATGAACTAATCTTGTCACCGAAAAACTAGAAGGCCTCCTGGCGTAAAACATCACCCGCGGTGGGGGCAGATGCAACGCAGTCATTTTTGATGGTCACCTGATTACTTGCAAAAAATTTTGAATATTGCTCTACTCCTTTTTCTGCTGTTAGGGTAGACAGACAAACAAAGAGACAAACATACAGCTTAACACGAATATTATCACCACTCTTTGCTTCGCTCGGGGGTAATAACCAAATGGTCTCGCATTTCTGATTCCAAGTGTCTCGATAATCTTAGTACAGTAGACTTGAGCAAAGGTAACTGCCAAGTGGCCTTGATCATGCGCACCAAGAAAGAAACCCACGTACACTGGTTTGTGCTGCAGTTAAATGCCCACTTGAGCCCAAGGGAATGCACGGCTGCAGTCGAACAAAAATTGTCCTTGCCTTGATGTCGTATTAACGGAATGTCCATTTGACAACTGCACCCCCCCTCCCCTCCCTTGGTCCTAAGGCCCGTGCCCCTATCCCCCCTCAGTGACTACGGGTGAAAGAATTGCAAACGTTATACAGTCTAGAGCATCAAGACTTTTCTTTCGTGGTACGGGGCTGAACTGGCTATCTTACTCGCAAATGAGCCAATTAATAACCTTGCCACTGAGTTACTGGGAGTATTAACATAAAACAGTTATTCCTGGGATAATCATGGTATTTTTTTCATGGCTATTGTGTTAACTATAATGGAGACTCTTAGGAGCCCTCTGAAACAAAGTGGAAGTGAGGTTGTATGGGCACCAGTGTGGTGTGTGGCCTCGTCCCATGAGCAATGTCTGTTGAGGCTCAGTACCTGTTAGGCTGTTGTGTGAGGCTACAAGCTGTACGTTTACCTGATGTTTCCATTATGTTATTATGATAACAGATTATGCTATTTGTCTTCGTGAGCGATTTCGTTTAATTACAGTAATGCAGATGATTATTTTATCTGCGCTTATGTAAGGCGTTATTACCTCCGCCGAGGAGGTTATATTTTTGTTTTGTTTGTCTATCTCCTTGTTTGTCTGTCACCAAGATTACTCAAAAAGTTATGAATGGATCTTTAAGAAAGTTACAAGATTGTTAGTCAGGTTTACAATAACAAAGGATTAAATTTTGGTGAAAATCCGTCCATCTGTTTGTTTGTTTGTTTGCCTATTTTTTCTTAGTGCCATAACTCAAAAATTTATGGACGGATTTTAATGAAATTTGCCTGAGTTGTTAGGTATATTACGAAGAGCATATAGCCAAATTTTTTGTGATAATCTGGTTGTTTGTTTGTTGCGGTGTTTGATTTTATGCTTCTTAGCACAATAACTCAAAAAGTTATTAATGGATCTTTATGAAATTTACAACACTTGTTAGTAATGCCAAAAAAAAAAAATCATGGTTTGAGAGCCAATTTGAATTTTTCGTTGCCGATGTCTTGCTTGGCGGAGGTATGTGTTCGGAGTGCTTTCAAGTTTTATTGGTCAATATAAGCGATTGTTTTACTTACCCTCATATAAATAATCATTTTAGTTGCCCAAACTTAAGGGGTTCTATTTCACTTGTTCTTATCAGTGATTATTTTGTTTTCCTTAGCACGTGAACTTTTTTTTTATTTGCGTTAGTAGGTATAAGTGATTATTTTGCTTGCTCCAATAATTTATTTGCTATGATACATTGCGGCACAGTTCCCAGCGTACCGAAACAGCCGGTTCTTCGTGACGGGTGAGAGCTTCGGAGGCATTTACGTTCCTACTCTCTCCGTCCGCATCGTGGAGAACAACGACACCTTCCCCATCAACTTCCAGGGCTTTGCTGTCGGCAACGGCATCTCAAACTACGATATGAATGACGACTCTCTCATTTTCTTCGCCAACTATCACGGACTCCTGGGCAAAGAGTGAGTATGATGACTTCCGTGATGCTCTTCCAATTGCTTTGAGTCAAAGATGCATACGCTTTCCAAAGTTTCGCTGCTGTACGAGACCTGGCTAGATAAAAGCAGCTACTTTATTACTCTTATTTGCAAGATTTTCTAACTTTGCAGTAATGTGATCTGTCTGAAAACCGTCAGGCTAGCAAGAGTTGGTATACTGTTAATTTCATTGCCGGGTAAATTCATCGTCTGGTAAATGCAGTGCCTAGAAAAAGTTCATTGCGAGGGATCACATCATCATTGTAGCGCATTGTAACTGGCGAAGAATTTACCTGACAATAGCATGGGAAAAATTTAACACGTAATGAATTGCTGCGGGATAATATCCCTCGACGATGAATTTACCAGTGATGTGCTTAGCATGATGAATTAACCTGCTCAGGTAGGATTCCTATCAATGGAAGTATGCAATGCAGCTAAAGGCAGTGTAGGCTTTGATCCTTCTCCACGGACTCAAAAACAGTTCTTTCTAGGGTGCCACGGAGGTCAAGCGTTCTATCCCCGTATATTATTTTGTTTTTACCAAAAACCGAAACAAGCATGAGTCTTACTTCTATCTTACTTGATGCTTCTGATATCCTTGCCTTGAATGTAATATAACCTCATTTACAACTAGAACGCCTTGTGGCGCAAGACCATCATCCGCGTTATTGGCAAATTCATCGCCGTCATTATTTAAGGCCAGCTAATTCTAGTTTTTTGGTATTACATCTAAGTCCACTAAGTGAACCCACCTGACACCCTACATAAAATTATGAACATGGCTCAACTCCTTCTGCCTCTTTCTGGATGGAATTACAAATTTAACGCCGTCATTTATGATGGCCAGCTAACTCAAAATTTTTACCATTTTTCACTTCAGTCGACCCACTTGACTGCCTAAGAAATTATTTCTATTCTTATTATTTTGACTCAACACCTTCTGCCTCTTTTTGGGTGGACAGACAAGAAAATTCACATTCGACACATTCGATGGCCTGTGAATCTTAGTTTTTTTGCATGGGTCACATCTAGGTCAACCTACAAGACTCCCAACAAAGAATTAGGAACATTGCTCAACCAAGGCCACCAAGATAACAAAAAGTCTAGGTGGCCAATTGGCTCAACTCCTTCTACCTCTATTTAGGTGGAAAGACAAATATACATATACTTGAATATTCAACGAAAATATTATGACCTCTCTCGCTTCTTGTGCGGGTGACAATAATCCAACTCGGAATACTAAGGCGTGACGGGCTAGAGAAGTTCACGACTGGCCCATTAGGAACGAGATAATCTAATCCAGTTACCTTTAGCTAACCCAGAATTTCTATCCTAAGCATTCTAAGCTCCCCGTCGAATCAAGTTTCACAAGCAGGATTCAGTTTAGAGTCTCAAAGCCAGACAGGCATCAACTGTTACCTGGAACTCAAACCAAAGTTGGAAATCCAACGCTTTAGATTGGAGTTTGGACTAATTGAAGCCAATTGGATAAAAATATTTCGGTCCCGGGCGGCCAACCGAATTTGCTGTATTTCATAATCGCACCGCAGGCTGTGGGACGGTCTGGTGACTTACTGCTGCGACGGCGGAGTCATCAGCGAAACCTCCTGCAACTTTGCCTCCAACCCTGACCTGAACTGTGAGGTGGAGGTAAGTCAGGAGGCCTTTACGTGTTCACTCTTAACCGAATGACCAAAGTAAAGTGTCTCGTAGAAATAGCATTGCTTGAAATGTAAAGAAAAGTTGACACATAGCGATATAGAGTTAAGTCATAATGAAAAGCTGTACTTAATTCCTTTGTCAGGAACAGCTTCTTTGTCAGCATTGTCGTAGTAATAAGGTTGTATTCTAGGAAGTGGGTTGACTTCTTCCTAAAATTCAAAGCTTTAACCCTTTCTCTAATAAAGTGGTTTGTATACGACATTTTAGATAGTGTTATCCCACGAGAAAGCCTATACTAGAAAGAAAGGATTATAAGCGGGGGATCTAAACAAAACGTCGATTTTACTGTGTATTTTAAGTATCTCTTAGAGCACACGGATACGGATGCACAAACCAAACCTGTAACTTGAACCTCTAGAAGCTAGAACTCAATTTTGACACAACGCAGAAGTCGTGACACCTCGGCCATACCTTGTTTAATTAAGGCTTACTCCGACAAAATCTTTTCCTTTGAGGGACTTTGTCGTGAATTCCAACCTTCAAGGACGTTAGCCCAAGTATAAATGGGCCATTCTGGTTTTCTCAAGACTTGCTTAGTTAAATGTCAATAAGGAGTGGTCACTTCTCAGTTTTGGTAACCACGGAAGCCCATTTTCACGCTTCCAAGCGCGGTCAAGGAGGTCTGTCATTTGTAAGTTACTACGTTATTCATCGCAATGCGCGTTCGCTCAAACTGGTGGACGCGGCGTTGAGTCAATGGCAGGTGCGGTGAAGGCGAGAAATTTAAGGATGAAGCACATCCGTTTTTTGAACGTGCTGCATGAGTATAGTCCTGTAAACATTACCTATATATACTGAATTTATGCTCTATCGTGTTCACAGATCAAAGGTACAAACTTTTTTTCGTCGTCCCGTTAATAATCAGAATCACTAGAATCCCACCCAACAGTAGAGCAGCAGAAAATGTTACGACACGGGGGTGCCATGTTTGTTTCCATAAACCAGCTGATTGCCTTGTGTCGATTTAACTTGTTTCTGATGACCAGTCTATAAATAGTTTGGAAAAAGGCTGTTCCACTTGAAATCAAGCTATAAGATTATGGGATAGGAATGTGACTTTCAGCAGCGTAAAATAGCAAGAAATATATGAAGAAACGATGTCATGACTGAATACGTGTCTTCGTTCATTTGAATGGGAGACGATTATATGTTTAGAGAGTGATGAAAAAAATAAAATAAAATAAAATAATTGAAGCCCAGCTCGTGTTCGATTAGGTTGTAAATTCATAGCTGTAATATTATTAAGAAACGAATATACATGTGCACGTCATTTTATAACATAAGCTGTAATAGATTAATTCTCGAACACCTCCCGCCCGTGGAGGAATAAATGATTATAAAAAAATCATTCAATACCTGATCCAACGCCCTTGTGAGTTCGGCTCAGGTCTGTGTTGCATGAACAAAAAAGGGACGATTGGTCTACTGTTCAATGGTACGATGAATTCATGAAGTTGAGTCAGTAGCCTGTAAATATGGAAACAACTAAAGAATGTTCTTAACCAGAAATGAACATATTAAGCAGTTAGCATTCGGTGTCTATCACAACAGCTACGGAGTAGCCAATACGTGAATACATATGAAGGGAAGTAAATTCATAATTATAAGAAAGAGAAAACCGCGTATGCTCACTTTGAAACCAAAATTATGACATTTCAGATGCAGCGCTGAAATTACTGTAGTCAAACCAGTGTAAGCAGTCCTTTAGGGGCGGGGCTGAATTGAACGCAGCAGTGCCAAATCTATTAACTAATGCACTTTGAGTTTTCGAATATAAATATAATTTATCAGTTAAGACAAGTTATACCACGAACTTCAGTGATTTTTGGTAAAGTTGCTTTGCATTCTTAGCCACGTTCATCGGACTCCTTACGCTGGTTTGACTATGGAGGCAAAAATTCCATCTAGACCCCTAAGTGCATAATTCGAGGCAGACGTATGTCCTCTCCTATTCTCGATTGATGTTCGGAACACTGTGCGTACGCCTTGCAACTGGAGGGACTGCGTAACTCGCCCGAATTGTCACGTACATTTTAATGGACTTGAAACTGTAACCCCCTATCTTCTCTGCTTCTTCTTGCATTATCTTACGGGTTTATTAAGCCATATTTAATAGTTTCAGCTTCAATAAAATACTGTTATTAGTGTGTTCGCACATGTACTTTGATATGCAGATGTCAATTATCTGTAATATCTACGGACTTCTATGGCACAAGTCATTCGGTGTTGAATTCAATAATCTTCTCCAGGTGGCACGTGCACTGAACATAGTGTACAACGGCGGCCTGAACGTGTACAGTTTGTTCGGCGACTGCGCCACCCTGGGACGTTCCTCCGCACCAGAGTTCTCGCGCCAGGCTGCTCACCGCCTCAACGTCTTCCGCAAAAACTCACACATGAAGTAAGAAAAATCTACTGCAGCTTTCTGTAGTGTAGAGTGTGGATAGCCATACGTCACAGTAGATGGGCAAGCACACCTCACTGTAGAATGGGTAGCTACACTTCAGAGTAGACTTGATAGGCACACTTCACAGGAGAATGGTCGCTATACGCTTCTAGGTGCTAGGGGTTGAAGAATGAACATTGGACTGAAGAATCCGGAGGGAATTTTCGATAAAATTGGTCGCCAAGAGATCTAGAAAGAGGTTTTTTTTCCGGCTTCACAGTATAAGCCTCGCTTAAGAATGTGCCCCAATACATACTGAAATACTAGTTCTGTTAACACTGGATAATAATTTTCGTCTATGGCTCACTTCCTATCAAATACGCAGGAACACTCAATGGCAAAAATGCCTCTGGAAAACACTAAATTGAACCAATTCAAAGCTGAACATCTACTCATAAACTGAGTGTACAATTGCATACAGTAGCGCGTCCTCTGTACAACTTGCTTTCCACCAGGCGACCTGACACCAAGTCTGACCCGCCGTGCCTGGACTACACGGTGGAGTCCGACTACCTCAACAGCGCTGAGGTGCGGGATGCCCTCCACATCCCGGCATCCGTGCAGGACTGGACCATCTGCAGTGATATTGTGAGTGGAATAATCTGTGTCATAATATCGATTTATTAGTCTCTGTAGCATTATGTTAATTTTTTCCTACCTGCGGATGGGTCTTTTTGTGAGTGTAATATTTTTTACTTCCGCAAACGGGGTTATGTTTTTGTCCTGTTTGTCTGTCTCTTTGTCTGTCACCAAGATAACTGAAAAAGTTGGGAACGGACCCTTACGAAATTTTTAGGGATTTTTAGGTATGTTATCAGTAACAGATAATTAACTTTTGGGGAAAATCCGTTGATCCGTTTGTTTGTCTCTTTGTCTGTCTGCCATTTTTTTTCTCCGTGCCATAACTCAAAAAGTTAAAGAGGAATTTTCATGAATTTTACGTGAATTGTCACGTATATTACGAGGAGTAAATGGCCAAATTTTATTGATGATCTGTTAGTTCGTAGTTGTTTGTTGCGGTGTTAATTTTGTGCTTGTTAGCTGAATAACTAAAAAACTTCTAAATGGATCTTTATAAAATTTACAGGAGTTGTAGAAATGTTAAGCGACATCGATGATTATATTTTGGTGCAGATAGGTGGGTCCGTTGTGTTTGACTTAGATTTGTCATAATGTTTGTTAGTACCACTGCTCAAAAAGTTATGAACGAATCTTCAAGAAAATTGCATAAACTGTTGATACTATCAAAAGGCACAAATATTTAGTTTATGGTGATGATACAAAAAAAATCATGGTTTGAGTGCCAATTAGAATTTCTTGTTACCGTTGCATTGCTTGGCGGAGGTATGTGCTCTCAAGTGCCGAACCAGTCAAGTCTAGCAGGCTCGATCTTCACACCAATCGATGACACCTAAATTCTGCCAGTCACGAGTGGTAGTGTGGCCCTACCAGCGTAAGACGTAATTAAAAGTACCATAACCATAGACAACACCAGCGTAGTTCATGCCATAAAGCTGTCATTATCATTCAAAAAGCAACTCCTGCACAACAGGTAGGAGCGCTCTATGGACGACAGTACTTCGATATGGCCCCTCAGTACCAGCAATTGCTCGCCGCGGGTGTCAGAGGACTTGTCTACAACGGAGATTGGGACATGGCCTGCAACTTCATCGGTGACCAGTGGTTCGTGGACGGCCTCGGACAGCCGGTTAGTAGAGGGAATGCTGATCATAAGCTATAGGTGCTTTCGTGTAAGAAAATTTTGCGCGTTATAAGATCTACTCATGTTTCCCCTTGTAAGTTGCTTCGAAAGTAAAGAAAGCTGTGAATTTCCTGGGCAGACTGTTGTAGAGCGGTTTCAATAGTCTTATATTTTGAACAGCTATAATCTGTATAGTTCATATTCCTTCGGGGATCGTTCCGCCGTCTACGCGCCATCTATACAGTTTTGTGTAAAATAAACAATTTGTGTCTGTAAAGCATGTTAAGTAGGCTAACTGTTTTACCCCTTCACACAATCGTGGAATCAATATCATACTATTAGATCGCTGTTGAAAATTCACTTATGCACTCACTGAAATGAACGTATTCACAATGATAAGAGCTAATTATTATCTTATCATAATTCACTGTAGGCATTCAGTGCGCTGAAGTTAGTATGGGATTATTATCGTGTATAATGCTATTTTTTCCCCAATCATTCTATGGTTTGTCAGTTGATTACATCCGCTTCGCTTTCAGTAGGTATAACGCGCAGAGGAATTGATTACATGTTATTATTGCTGCTATAATGTGTTGCAGGTACTGGAGGACCACCGCGAGTGGTACTCCAATGGACAGGTCGGGGGTTTCGTGAAGAGGTTCGAACTCATCGACTTTGTGACGGTGCGAGGCGCAGGACACATGGTGCCTGAGGACAAGCCTCCTGAGGCCCTCGATATGATCAAGATCTTCGTTGAGGACTCCGACTATCCCACCTCTCCATAGGTACTAGTGCTCTAAATGCATATATGCTGTCACTAATGGAGCAATATACCAAGCTTCTTGTTCATCATAATACACTTTATAAAAATCATGATCCAAATTTTACGTTATTTGTCTGCTGTATCAGTATATATATATATATATATATATATATATATATATATATATATATATATATATATATATATATATA
>LQNS02004412.1:13731263-13741613 GCA_001587735.2 Parhyale hawaiensis | reverse complement strand
CTTGCCTTTACCAACGACTGTATATTGTCACTAATATAATTAATAATTTGTTGGCGCAAACTTTCATTCACCTTGTCGGTTCGCTCACACCCTGAGTGACTGCTTTCAAGAGCAGCAGCTCTCTACACTACGTTCGCAGCTAACAGTCCTTGACTCGCTCTTTCGATGCCAACCCAGGCACGCGAGCTCTTTGCTGGTCTAGATATGCTGACTAGGCAGTTGTTGCATGCAGTGCGCCGTGGTGGAACATGCCTTCCTCAGAGATGAGGGGGATGGAGGGATCGCGGGTCATTTGAAACTTCCATCAAATTGGCACCATAGTTCTGAATGACTCGTGGTCGACTGCAGCTGCATTTACTTCTATGGGGCCAGTGGACCTATATCCGCAGCACAAACCAGTGTGTGTGTGTTTCCCAATTATTATTATTCTTATAACGAGGGTTTTCCCGCCGTATTAGATACGAAGACTATACAACAGCGATCCAATTTTGTATACTCTAGTTTACAAGTTGAGTTCGGTCAAAGTTGACTTTATCTTTACCATTAGTTAGCAAAATAACTAAAACATTTATGAACGGATCTTTACGAAATTTACAATAATTATTAATAAATAATAATGCTGAAAGACATAAGTGATTAAATTTTAGCGATGATCAGTTGGTCTGAGTGTTTGACTTATGTTTGTTAGTAGCATAACTAAAAAAGTTATGAACAGATCTTCAAGACAATCACACAAGTTATTTTTATTGTCAAAAGGTACAAATGATAAAATTTTTATGTTGATACAAAGGAAAAATCATAATTTCAGAATCAATTCGAATGTTTCGTTACCATGCGGACGTCTGCGCTCTAGTTTTTATTTTTAAAAGTCTTCTCACCTAGTTTATTACCCTTACCGAATATGATACTTTTCCGTCAAACTCTTTCAGCTTCGCTCAGTAGTAGGTATTACAAAGAAAGTTTTAGCCAAAACTCAAACTTTATATCTATCTTGTCCTTGATTTTTTATCATTATTAGATTCAGTGTTTTTCCACCCTAGACGCAGCGAGCGCGATTCAAGAGTGAAGCTCAACAAAGAAGTGTACGTAGAACGCTCTCAATTAGTAGGAATATTTTATATCGGCATTTCTGCCGGAAACACTCGGTCGGCTCAGTACAATACTACTGGCAGAAAAAAGGCGCCAAGAATAGAAAAAAACACTCGAGTGGACGGCCCCATTCGAGGCCTTCCACAAGATCCACAAGAGGGAGTAGAGAAATCCCACGGAGTAGTTCGGCTATCTCGTTCGACAGCCCACCTCATGGAACAGAAAGAGAAGTACGAATAACCTACCTATTCAAACAAACCAACCTTCCCCAGCAGGAGCTGCTGCCAGCTGCAACATCCCCGTCGAAGAAGGCACTCGGGACAGCCCTAACGTTCGCGACGCCCATGTATACTGTGAATGGGAAAGGATCCGTCTTGTTCATATGTATCCTCATTTTAATGAGCCATTCAATGTTATGTATCCTCCTCAGCATAATAATAGCGGTTTTGTGGAGAGTAGTAGTGTACCAATGATATTGTATAAGATGTTTAAAGCTCCCTTGACACAACTATGGTGTTACAAGAGAGGGAAAGGGAGGAACATGCAGTTCGTCTATAGAAACGTGGCACCCATTCATGAGTGTGGACCATCGTGTATGGGACCAGCAACCATGAAAAAAGATGAATAGAACAAAGCATTATCGGTGTAAGAAATCGGAAAGAAGTAAAGTGGGCAGGAAAGGCAGACGTCCCGAAGGCCTAGCTAATGGCTTTCGGAACCTGTAAAATCCCCTCGAAGGACGGCTTACAATAACACATGACGGGCGAACTGAACCTTGTGGCCCATCCTATGCCCTCTTAGGAGATACAAATGATAACCGCAGTTCAGGACCCTAGCTCAAACACGCCGGAAACTTAAGACATCCAACAAACACAACAACGCCACACCCAGGGCTATAGAGCTACATGCTGTAGTGCCACCGATTACGCAGGGCGCACCTCCCAACATATTCATAGTTGTCTGGTACTAAGGAGAATTCACAGTTGTCTGTTACTATGGAGAATTCATAGTTTTCTGGTATTGTGGGAAGCTACCTGTTTCCCCACTAATAGGTAATTTAGTCTCAGTTTCTAGGAAGAAACAGCAGAAGGATTTATCTATCCTTTTACTACTGTTGCTTCAACCTGTAGGGAGACAGAAAAGACACTATTATTTTCATATCATTTATAAAAAGCTAAATAATGCGGTTATTTCATAACACATAAAAAGAGCTAGGACAATAATATAAAGTAACTTAGTAACTTTCACACTTCTGTACACCAGTGGCGGCTCTTGGCAACAAAAGTAGGGATACTACATACGTCCATGAGAGGTTAGTTGTAATTCTTTCAAGTACTAGAGGCTAGCCCGCTGGCATTAATCAGGGGCTATTTTCTTATTCACAGGTTCCCAGCCTGAGGTGACACTGTAGAGAGCGCAAAATCTTGAATTATGCAATTAAGCAAGTCTAATTTAAATAACTTTGATGTGTAATTGCAGTATGAGTATCATTCTTCATCAGCATAAGAGTTAATGAGTTTGTAAAGGGTATGAGGACGTACTGAAAGTTTTCTAGGGGTGCCAGGCATAGAAAATGTTGGGAGCCACGGCTCTAGTTCATAAAATGTACATATACCCCGGCCTAGAACATTACACCGCCCTACCTTAGCAGCCACGAGTCGCCACTTTCGACAACACTTCAATAAAATAATCGCTCGTCTTGCATTCACAAATCACAGCAACAAAAACCTTGTAGTTTAAACGCAGCACACAAGCTTACAATGAGGGACAATAAATACATGTGAGGAATGTAAAACAACTTACAATGCAGTAACAAAGAGTATGCATGTGCATTGGCAATTAAAGGAAGAGTGGAACACCTCGAAGTAAAGCTCTTTAGCAGCATAAAGTGTGTAGATAAACATCAAGCCATTATATTAGTGTACTTCCCAATGAAACTTCAAACAAGGCGCTGGGTAGCATTTGTACGGTAAAGCTTCCTTGTGCATTCTAGCTTCACAAACCAACCAAAATAAACAGAAAAAAAGGGCGCGAATATGTTCTCAGTCGACAAGAAACAGTTGAGAAACGTAACACAACCGCTTCTGAATCCTGTAAACGGGCACGGAGCCAATGTCTCTGACCCACACTGCCGCTCATAAGAGGTAGCAGACTATCCCGTGCGTCCGGCACATACCATAAAAAATGCTCAAGAATAGGCATTACTAATGCACTTATCAGTTGATGGAAAATTTCAAATATTGAAAGAGTATGTGGAATTACGATCTTACTAACCATTATAATTATGTTGTATTATGTTCTCAATTTTGTTATAAGGAAAAATATAGCTACCTTCTAGTACATTGCCATCATGGTAGGCACTGCCTACCTTGCCTATTCTGACGCGTGTGAAGACCATGCGTACCTCTCTAACACAAATGCGCATGCGGTGCACGTTGTTTAACAATTAATTTAGGCACTTCAACAGCTCCCCTACAGGAGTATTAAAATTTAAACGAGGCAGACGTATCAGACCAGAAAAACTATACATACATACATGCCTATAATAAATCCATATTCACATGTGGGGTTTATTGAGGGATAAAAAAAAAAAAACTATTTCAACATGAAACTGCCACGAATATGAAAAACAAATCTGACGTTAATAAAAAATAGATTATATAGACAGCAGTGCCAGACAGTTGTCTTTCCCGTAATACCACGCTTTTCCCCCCTAGGGTAAAAACATATACGCTCCGTTTCAAACCAGACAACCCATCAAAGACAGCTCGCCAGGATATGCAGAACCTATCTTAGACTAACTGCGCGATAAGTAAGGCGATATTCGCAGGAAGGGACCTAAGCAGTGTGAGGCAGCGGGACGACGGCCCCCGAGACGGAGCTCGCTGAGCAGCAGGAACTCAAGAGCTCCATCAGCCGCTGGAGTTGGAGAGAATAAGCCAAGAGATGACGAGGTAGAAGAGGAAGATGGGATAGACCGCCAGAGCGCGGCGGCCGGGAGGCTGGCAGTCGCTCAGGAACATCATGGCCGCTGTGGGAGCACCAAAGAACACATTATGGACGATGGAAATCGGTGTAGTAAAAAATTACGAAGAACAACTTTATTGCATATTGCTAGCTCAAACAATGAACAAATTGGATGCCGAAATTGATCGGAGCTGCAAAGCATCCTGAACGAAAAAGAAGTAATAAGTGTGGCTAGTATGATGAATTCAGTTAAACTTGTAACAAAAAATGACCAACATCCTAGAATAAAAGCAAAATTATTTATTAGTCAAACCCCACTTCCCCGGCAGCAGCTACAGGTAAGTAAAACTAAAATAAACTTTTTACATACAACAAAATATTACTGAGCATGGCCATACATCACAAAATTTAAGTACAACCAGGAACAACAAAGCTATACCATACATGTAAAGAAATTTAGATAACGTTAACGTACAACATCTTACAAACACTGACCAAAGGTGGCCCATGCGAAGCCGAGGCAGGAGACGACGAAGCGTATGACGAACCCAAACGTGCTGGTGGAGAAGAGCAGCAGCACGCGACACACTATAAGGGATATGCAGCCGGGCAGCAGGCAGTAGCCCAGTACGCACACTGACTGGAAGAATGATCTGCCGCCGAGATTCTGCATTAGTGCTTCACACAGTGCATGATATAGACGTTACATTATGAAGAGTCGCTAGATATGATGAAAAATTTTCTGGTGTTGCACCCGATGATGAGGGAGGAACATGTAGTAGCTATCAGGGTTGCTGAAACCGAGTAAGACAATTTTTGGGAGCAAGGAGATACAGGCGGACTCACGCTTATCTCACGAGTAGCTAAGTGTTGCAGGTTCGAAGCCAACATTGGCTGGAAATAGAAGTTGGAGTGAGACGTTGGACCACTCAACCCAGAAATTTTGAATATATTCCTATGTAGAAAAATATGAAAGAAACGGGAGCCTACGGACAGAACACGGCGTAAATGAATAGTAAGTCAATCGAAAATCAAAAAGGAAGACCACGGTAAGCGAACATTGTGAGTGGAAAAAAGGTAAAGTAGGTAGGCCATCAAAGGAAGCTGCCTCGAACGCTTTACCGCGGGCGAGCAATGATAATCTATGGGCTTCGCATCGAGGCACAACTCTCCGCAATATAGGCTACTGTAGAATAGACTAACCTGACTAGAAGTTGTGAGTCACATTCATCCGGAACCAGTGATACTGCAGTTATCTAAATACCAGGACACGCATCACATTATTCGCATCGCAAATCATTTGGCTTCTAAGCACTAAAGGAGCCAGGCAAAAAGAAAACTCATTTAACAGCGGAAGAGAACTAACTAATGTTCAAGCTACGTTAGAACAGAACATCAGTTGCAGTTGGTTACAAGGAAGTCGCTGCTCCCAGTCGGTCACAGCTCAAAAATGAATTCTACCACCAATACCGTACACTTTGGCGCCACGATTGATAGCTGGGTCAGATATCGTATGGCTAGTGCCTCTGCATGTTAACTTAAAAATGAGAAGTTTGCAAGCCTAAAAATACAGTAAATGTTATTTGCACCTATTCCCAGTAGTTTATTTCATGTACGTACTTATGACCCGCTGCGGCTGGCGCCAGGTCAATATATTTCAATGGTAACTCACATGCAGCCCCCCAGGAGCTTGGAGTTGAGGGTAACGACAGCAGCACCCGCCCACACAATGATGAAGACTTCGGCAAACTGAGGACCACCGTCGTGTATCTCTAGACCATTGGACAACACTAAGCTCTCTGAGTCTCCTTGCAGCATCCTGGAATTGAATTACGGTTAGTAGCCATCTTGCGAATCATGAATATTCTTTACACGGTACAGTGCATTGACAAAAAAGAACAAGGTTAGTGGTATGAATGTTGTCAGGGCAGCTCTTGCTGAAACAGGCTATCTACTCAATCCGCCAAGCATTGTCGTGAAAAGTGATGCAATAATAAAGTGCCTATTAACCCAAACAGTATACTTAACCATCATACACTTTACCAAGTCGAGGCTTATGACACTGTTCGAGAATAGGGAGCACTACACAATCGACTAACATTTACCCGGACGGCTATCGCTTTTAAAGCATTTGTGACAGGAATGGCACGAATTATTTGAGGTACCTAGATAGTAACCCAACCCACTATAATAATAATATTTGAGGTAGAAGTACTGCACACTCTATTAAGAAGTAGCTTGAGTCAGTTCAAATGATCCACTAGGTATTGGATGGTACATTTGAGTGTAATTTCTGACGACTAATAATTACGGAGTTCACACATTTCTATTGCTTCTGCAGGGGGGTAAATTAGACGGCATAGTAAACACAATGAGCATTTCCACATTGGATGAGCAAAGCAGTAATGCTGAAGCTGAGGTAAAATCACACTGCCAGATACTTGTCAAATAAAACAAGCCAAAATACTCACATGGCCAGGAATGTGCAGAGTATGAGTGGGCCCCACAGGTCCCCTGGATAAAAAGTAGAGAAGTTAGAACAGTTGCACAATTTACGAAATTAACAATTAACCACTTCACCATGTAACCTTGAGTCAAATTTGAACATGGTCTACTACTGCAGTTAAAAAAAATCATATTTCATGACCTGGATGATTCACTACCTAGTATACGATGGCAATTTTTCAGCCCCCCAAGTGACGCAGTGGATTTACGAAAAGGGTTAACTGCTCTCAAAATAATCTCACAGAATGGGTATGAGGCACAGCATGTGACGCGCAAGGCACCTAGACCAGGACCGACCTTACTGGACGCCTGGAGGCGGCTCAAATTTTTCGTTAGACGCTGCATTTTATGGAAGCTTAGCCTCCCAAGCCACTACGACGGTGTTTCAAACCAAGAAGAGGCAATGACATAATAGCGAAGTGGAAGGAAACACGGAAGCAATGGGTGAGAATTTCCCCACACCGGATGGCGCATAGGAACAGAAGTCGGGGAAAATTATGATGAACAAACAAAGCGTCATCAGTAAGAGTGTGAGTCCTATGGAGGGTAGCAAAGGACGCGTCAAAGAAAAACGTCTTTAAAGCCTACCCAAAGCTAAGGTAAAGTAAGATCTCCCAGGATACGCTACACCCCGTAATGCAGGAAAAAGCGAACCTTTTCTTTAGATATTTTTTTCTTACTCACAGAATTTTAAAATAATTCAAAGGGCTAAATGAATGGATTGAGTGAGCTATGGGTTTTTGGGTAGGGTGTCGCATGGGCTTCCAGCTTTTGGGTAGGAGGTCGCAAGGGCTCCCAGCTTTTGGGTAGGGTGTTGCGAGGGCTCCAGGCTTTTGGGTAGGAGGTCGCACGGGCTCCCAGCTTTTGGGTAGGAGGTCGCATGGGCTCCCAGCTTTTGAGTAGGAGGTCGCATGGGCTCCCAGCTTTTGGGTAGGAGGTTGCATGGGCTCCCAGCTTTTGGGTAGGATGTTGCGTGGGCTAACAGCTTTTGGGTAGGGTGTTGCGAGGGCTCCAGGCTTTTGGGAGGATATTGCATGGGCTCCCAGCTTTTGAGTAGGAGGTGGCACGGGCTCCCAGCTTTTGGGTAGGAGGTCGCACGGGCTCCCAGCTTTTGGGTAGGAGGTTGCATGGGCTCCCAGCTTTTGGGTAGGGTGTTGCGAGGGCTCCAGGCTTTTGGTTAGGAGGTCGCATAGGCTCCCAGCTATTGGGTAGGGTGTTGCGAGGGCTCCAGGCGTTTGGGTAGGAGGTCGCATAGGCTCCCAGCTTTTGGGTAGGGTGTTGCGAGGGCTCCAGGCGTTTGGGTAGGGTGTTGCGAGGGCTCCAGGCTTTTGGGTACGAGGTCGCATAGGCTCCCAGCTTTTGGGCAGGGTGTTGCGAGGGCNTGGGTAGGGTGTCGCATGGGCTTCAGGCTTCAGGGTAGGGTGTCCCATGGGCTGCAGGCTTTTGGGTAGTGGGTTGAATGGGTTCCCAGCTTTTGGGTAGGGTGTCGCATGGGCTTCAGGCTTTTGGGTAGGGTGTCCCATGGGCTTCAGGCTTTTGGGTAGTGGGTTGAATGGGTTCCCAGCTTTTGGGTAGGGTGTCGCATGGGCTTCAGGCTTCAGGGTAGGGTGTCGCATGGGCTTCAGGCTTTTGGGTAGGGTGTTGCGAGGGCTCCAGGTTTTTGGGTGGGGGTTGCATGGGTTCCCAGCTTTTGGGTAGCGCGTGTCGTGTGGGTTTCAGGCTTTTGGCTAAGAGGTGGCATGGGCTTCAGGCTTTTCGGCAAGGGGTCGCATAGACTTCCGGCTTTTAGGCGGGAAGTCGCATGAGCTCTAGGATTTTGGGCATGGAGTCCCGTGGGCTTCCGTCCTATGGGCAGGTTGTCCTGCGAGCTTCAGGCTAATCGTGTAAAGAGTTGAGACTGCAAAACGTTGGAAGCCTCAGATGTAGACCGTGTACTACAGACAAACGAAGTCACGGACTCACAACTTCTGAGCGCACCCTAAATTGACTGCTCGAAACTGTAATGACGTCATAATTGTCTCTTGGCGTGGCTGGAGATATATCAATAGCAATGGTAACATGGATAGGACCATACCTAGGATTTATTGCAAGCAATCAAATGTGATGTCACCATTGTCGCTAATTTTTTTTTTTTTGCGAAAATCCTAAAGCAATGAACGTCTGTGTTCATTTGTTTGTGCTGAATACAAAAGAGGTAGAAGCGAGTGAATACCACCTACGATGGTAAGCAAAGTGATACACAAAATTATTGATATAGTCTACTGTATAAGTTACGTCAGATGAAAGTGCTGAGCTCAATCAAATAAAACGATTTATGAAAATCCATCAATCAAAATGCTTAGAAAGTTTCCAGCAAATACTAACTGCTAACAGTGCTGTATCTAATGTTACAAATTCAACACATAGTCAGCTCTAATTTCACTGCTGCAACTTATTAAGGAAAAACACCTGCCAATACTTACATTCTTTTAATAAGGATTTCTTTTCTCTAGGGTATAAAACGTGATAAAACTTAACGCCAACGGCTCGTAGATCTCGCATCTGTAAAAATAAAAATAAAATTCAGAGGAAGATAACTAGAGAACAGTAGCTAATTGTTTTGAGTCATAAACCATTTACTCAGCCTTATTTCTACTAACACGGCTGTGGAGTTAGATGAATAAAATCAGACACTGATCCTCGAGTCCAGCCAGTGTCCAACGCTGACTCAACTTCCTTGGAGCCCAGAACCCTCTAGTTCATTTTGTTAAAAAAAAAAAAAAAAATAGACCAACTTTCACTGGCTCTTAATATAGCGATAAGCAAATATCTTACTTCGACTCCACCTTCTGGCACCAAAAATGCTCAAGTAGGTATCTCCGATTCTACAAATTACTTGCACTTCAGAGATGGAACTAAATATGTACCCACACTTAGGCTATCCACTATATGTATACAGTACACTGCCACAAAATTATAGTCACTTCACATAAATACAGAAAATATAGGGATATTTAACCTTTACTAGACAGCATGGTATATCAGGTGGTACAGGATTATTATTAATACCAGTATTATTAGTCTCTCAAGAGTTCTACTGCACTCACAAATCACAATAAGTCTGATCCAAGTAGTGAGGCTTGGTGAGGTCTCTGCGCGTGAACGCAACGGACGACCACTTATATACATTTGGTTCTCTCAAGTTGGCTAAGCATCTTACTAGAGGCAAGCAAACTAGTCAAAAAACATCTCATAGATGGGAAAGGAAATGATAAAAATTTAGAAAAGAGAAAAACTTGTGGCCCTCGAATGAAAGCAGGTAGAGTCCCAAGGGATGGGTGCTCACCATAGCCTAATCAGCTGCCCACCTAAAGGACATAGAGGGAAAATATAACAAACTTAGCTAACATTACAAAGTAATCTTTTCAGCAAGAATTGAGGGTTTGAGGCTATTTACAACATCACCCCAGAAAATTCACTGCAAAACCCTGGGCTGTGAAGCTCAAAATATTCTAATGAGGATAGGGTTTGCCAGAATATCACCCTGAATGGTACAGAACCCATTAGGAGGCCAAGACACTACTTACAATGGTATCTTTGATAGGTTCGTCCAGTGTGTTGTACTGAGAGGCATCCTCTCTGCCAACCGTACCAGGCAGTGTGAGTTCACCAGTGACATCGCTGTAATTACTGCTGCCCAGCGTCTCCACAAAATTAACTTCTCCGACCTGAAACATGTCAGTACTGTGCTTAGCTAACATTATGCAACTACTGTGTGAACTACAGCACCGACATTGTAAGAGGTAACTA
>LQNS02004412.1:13601121-13617548 GCA_001587735.2 Parhyale hawaiensis | reverse complement strand
CCTGCTTTCGTAAATTCGTGTCACGTTTGTGGCCAACCGATCACTTTGACCTGCTTTCGTAAATTCGTCTCACGTTTGTGGCCAACCGATCACTTTGACCTGCTTTCGTAAATTCGTGTCACGTTTGTGTCCAACCGATTCTGGAGCTACGGTATTTGGCATAGGTCAGGACCACATAACTTAATACACCATAGAAAGTATAATCAAGGTGTTTACACCGTAAAAAAATATTACTTCTTATGTTCTATGTTAAATAAAAAAAACACTAGAAGTGTTTTAATCGTAGAAGATGATGCCGTATAATACAAGGATAGCCTGTATTTCGCCGGTTTCTCTCTCATTATTCGTGCCTTCTTCTTTGTTCCACACCAGTATTTCCATTTGGTTAGTAACGTAGTGTCGCCAATTTACGTGCCTCTATGTGCATTTGGAACAATTTAACTCGCCTCCGATGTTGCTGAAGTAATTCAGACAATTTTATGCGCCTCCCGGTGCGAGTGATGCAATTTCAACAGCCTTACGGTGCATTTCGAACCATCCCGCGTCCCCCCAGGGCATTTCGGACTAATTTACGTGCCCTTTGGTGCTTATGGAAAAATTCTACTCTCAATAGCGGCTGGCTCCGGTCATGTGCTTCTGGCCAGTGTAGGTTCGAATGACAAACTGGGCTAGCGAGCTCTTGCAGCGCTTGACTTAGCATTAATGGAGAGCTAGTATGACTATTGCAGTAACGTCTCTTGTTAAATCTGATGTGATACTCCACTTGTCATACTAGCCCTTCATATGATACTTGCCCAGAAATGGGGAGAGGCACGGGTCGTTGCATATGAGCGTTCCGTCACTGGCGCCATAGCTCTTGACAATCCGTGATCGACTGCAGCCGTACGCCCCTCTGGGCTAGTTGGCTTATATCTGCAGCAAGATCCAGCTCGCGTGTTTTACTAGTAACTAACTTATACTAGGTACTCCGTAGGGGCTGCTGACACAAGTTGACTTCACCTTTATCTTTCCCTCATGTGAATTTCGAACAACTCCACGTGCTTTTTGATTTGTTTCTAACAATTTTATGCCCCCTTGATGTATTTGTGCAGTTTCTCCGATTCTCTCATTCTTTTCGGTTTCGCTGCATTTCGAGCAACTTTACTCTCGCGCTCAGGGTATTTCCATGTGCGTCCGTCACATAAGCCATCAGTGATTCATGCCAGTGGGAAGCACAGTCATTATCTTCGTTTCTATCACTACTAGGTTAGTTCCCACGCTCCGTATCGTTACTATTGACTAGTATTTAGCCACCTGTGAATGTGCCAATGTCTTATTCTTACATGAGTTTCTGATGATTTCCTAGCCTTGTCCTCTGATATGCCGTTGGTTTCTGTTTCTCCTCTGCCACCTCAAAACTGCTTTCCTCATGATTTATGGGTAATCATTACAGTCGAATTCCTCAAACGGAGACTGTAACGTATATTGTAAACAATGCCATCTCTAGGAAATTGTGACACTAGCCTGACACCTACTGAGTGACTAGCCAATAGCGGCATAGGCAGTGAAGCTTAATTGGTAGTGCATACTGACTAGACGATTTGTTATGGTGTTAACTAAAGGCAACAACTCTTGAATGCTTGGGATACGGGTATTGTGTAGAACCTGTCATCTCGAATTTGAAACATTGTGTTTATCACCCACACGAACAAAGCAAGAGAGGTGATGATGTTTTTCCTCTGTATATTTCTATGTCTGTATTTCTTACCATCTTGAAGCTGTGAGAAGAATTTTAGCTGTTTAGCTGTGATCACAATCTCTTGAATGCAGTCATTGGGGTGATCTAGATGTGAAAAATAACAAGTGCTGACTCAATACATATTTCGATCCCCCCTCCTCCTCGTGGGTGTTTGCTATTTGCCTTGTCCCANCCGTACCATCAACACTAAGAGAGACAGATTTACATTTGGTTTTTCTATCAAGAACATCATTCAATACCTGCCATAATTTACGAGAAGAATTTCTTGACTCAATGATTTTATTTTTATAATAGTATTCTTTGCATTTTCGTAATAATCTATTTAGTACATTTCTGTAGGATGTGTAGCATATCTTTGCTATTAAACCACGTTTGAACATCCTGAGCAATCTGAATTTTTTCCTTATGGGTAATCATTACAGTTGAATTCCTCAAACTGAGACTGTAACGTATATTGTAAACAACGCCATCTCTAGGAAATTGTGACACTAGCCTGACACCTACTGAGTGACTAGCCGCTAGCGGCATAGGCAGTGAAGCTTAATTGGTAGTGTATACTGACTAGACGATTTGTTATGGTGTTAACTAAAGGCAACAACTCTTGAATGCTTGGGATACGGGTATTGTGTAAAACCTGTCATCTCGAATTTGAAACATTGTGTTTATCACCCACACGAACGAAGCAAGAGAGGTGATGATGTTTTTCCTCTGTATATTTCTTACCATCTTGAAGCTGTGAGAAGAAGTTTAGCTGTGATCACAATCTCTTGAATGCAGTCATTGGGGTGATCTAGATGTGAAAAATAACAAGTGCTGACTCAATACATATTTCGATCCCCCCTCCTCCTCGTGGGTGTTTGCTATTTGCCTTGTCCCATAAGGCGTCCTCCTGTNGTTTAGCTGTGATCACAATCTCTTGAATGCAGTCATTGGGGTGATCTAGATGTGAAAAATAACAAGTGCTGACTCAATACATATTTCGATCCCCCCTCCTCCTCGTGGGTGTTTGCTATTTGCCTTGTCCCATAAGGCGTCCTCCTGTTTGTCTCTCTGTTTTATGAGTTCCACTGTTATAGGTGCTTGTGTGCCTGGCCGTAAAAATGATGAAGAAATTGTTCTGTCCCAGCTGTATATTATATGTGGTTGTAGGCTAATTCTGTAGTTGAGGATTCCCTGTGCCTGCCTACTTGAGCTTCCATAAAATAACTCAAAAGATGCAAAATAATTCAAAAGAGGTGAACGCTCCCACGGCCACGTCACTAAAGTAGCTATCACCTTCATTCCTTGCCCTATTGTCAAAATTATAACAACAGTAAATATCGTTTTTAGTTAACCAAACAATTTTAATCATAATAACCACAGTGATTCAATTGATTCACTGTGGTAGTTAATTTTCTGAATTTAAGAAATATTTTAGCCAGTATATCAGGGTGCCCCAGGTCTGTCCATGCCATGGGTAAATTAGTCTCAGTTAAAGTCTGTGCAAAGCATTGAAACTTGAAAGATAATGGCAGGGTTGGATTTAAAAGTTTTCTGCTGTGTAGACACTTGTAGCTCGCTAATCATCGAGAATCTTAGTCAATTCATTTCAACTTCGCATTATAGAAGAATGATTTTAATATAAAGGGGTTACGAAAAAACGGCAGAGTAGATACCTGTATTTGCTGTTATAATACAAACTGCAGAGATGCTATGATTTATAATTGCAATAGGTATAAAATTCTTTGAAAAACTTTAAAACACTTAAAATTATGAATACAACTTGACCGAGATAGCATGCTACTAGGTTATTGATGACAGAGTAATGAACGAAGAAAGTGAAATAGCTAGATGCCTACATCCTTCTCATGAGGTCACTAGCTATATAATAGCAACTATATAACTACTACTGTACTTCTATTTTTCAGTAGCTTACCAGAATATAATTAGACATGCATCTCTGAAATAAATAACGCAAAATTCAATTAAGTAATAGGTTTTTAATAAACATTAGCAATACTGTAGTTGACCCTAACTGTCCTAACAGTCAAACGGATTCCTGAAAAGAAACACATTAACTCATTCTTTCAGTTGTGTGACTAAAATTTGATACTTTCTAGAAGTAAAACTGTTTATTTTGCAATGTTTATGTATAAAAACCAAAAAAGTTTAATAAAAATCAAAAAGATTGGTTTAAACCATAATTTTTTATTTGTTTTAAACCATTTGGTTTAAACCAGCCAACCCTGGATAATAGACACTTAGGTATGAATGATGTAATATGTACAACAATCTGTATTGTGGTGCATAACCTCTTGTTTGTGATTTTTATCGCATATGGGGGGCATGGAATGTGCTACGGGACCTTTGAGGTTTATCCTATGTTATGGGTTCACCCTTAGGGATAAACCAAATGCTGCCTTTGCTATATTTTTGTGGTATGGTAGCTTTCTCATTTACACACTTTTTGAAAACTGTGCTTTCTCTTTTATTCATACGGCTGATGGCCATTGTTCTTTTCTTCTTTATGATTTCAAACCTGCTGTTCTGAAGAACTGTCATTTGTGCGTGAACTTCATGTTTTTTTTTTTACATAGGTACTACACATTTTTTCCTATGGTCTCTAGGTTGGCCTGCACTTAGCTAATAGCCTAATAATATTGTGACAAAATAGAAGTTATGGACTACTACTGCTGCTTACAGACAAGTCAATAGGTACTGTGGACTAATGTACAAGTGACCTTGTCATGGAGGCCCCCATGCACTGTGTGCGTTTCACCCTTCGGCAGCAGCACAGTCACTGCTGTCATGCAGGGCTGGCGTGACTGCACCAACTGCCTGCCAGCCCTGCATGCTGTGTTCTTTTTTTTTACTTGTATCACTTCCGTTAGTATTGGCATAGCTATGACCTTATTAATTGGGACAGTTCCATCAAGATGGTCTAATCTCACTACTGCAGGGGTGTAGTCTTATGGATCAAATCCAGCCGTGACTCTGCCTGTTCAGACTCTAGCTTTCCAAAATATGTGTGGCACCCGCCAACTCTGACTCTGCAAACCTGCTCGCTAGCTCTCACTTGTCAGGCTTTCCTGGCTTTAATTTGAGGCCACATGTAGGGTAATTGGTATAGATTTAGCCCCTGGAACTCCATCCGTAGTAGTAAGATGAGCCTAAATAAAGATTTATGAGATTATGGTATGAATGGAACTGACTCAACTAATGATGCATTCGTTACATCTGTCCTTAACTAATTCATCTTGTCCTATTTTTCGCTACCTAGATATAAGAACTCGTCAACGTTTGCTACAGTCGTGCATCAAATACCGGGACTTGCGCTGTGCAGTTATTCAGGTTTTCTAGCAACGTGTGGATTTACAACATAAACTGGAAGCGAGGGACAAAGAACTTCCTTGGCCAGTACAGCGAAAGGTGGTTGGCTTTACGTCCGCAGCCAACTTGATGCTTCCACGCGAGGTGTTCCTCAAGCACGCCTGAACATTGTTGCTGCGTGACATTTTTGGTCTCTATATACGTTGGTCAATATCACTTTGAATCGTTTTTTTTATTTTGTCAGAAGCGGGGTTCACACGGACTTATCGCAATAATCGAAACGTTGTAAAGCCACATCATTCACACGCGTGGCGATCGTTTATGCCAAGTTCTAGCATATCGTGAGACTTGTTAATCAACTTCTTTAGTTACTGTGGTGAATGATAGCCGGATGGATTTTCGATTACAAAATGTAACGTGGAAGCCGATGCAGCTGAAATATATTAATAGAGAAAAATCAACTAGTTTACCAAAGTGAAGTAGCTAAGATATAGCTATTGTGCAAATGCCATCTAACTTGACGGCTAACATTTTATCACAACTTTGCGTGTATCAAAATATGTGCTAAAATGTTAACCGGCAAGTATACTGGCCAAAGAACGGTGATGCCCTGCATTGTTTCGATTATCGTGTGAATATCCTTACGCTACTGTCAGAAACAGGCTCGCATGCATGTGAAACGCGCTTTAGATATGTCATTACGCTGATCATGACCGTGTCTCTCGGCCACTAGACACTGTTGGCAGTGACGCTCAACAGGTTAGCTAATGAAAATCAGGATTAAAATAATTATTGAGTGAGGCTACACGGTACTCCATCAGTCGGATTGCAATACTAACTTGCCTAGGTTCTGGCTGGCCTGATTATGGCAGGTTCGTGGTTACCTCAAGTTGAAGTACGTGTTCGTTCTGTCGCTACCTACCTTATTTATTTCCCTTTTGTTTTCAGCCACACGTGAAACTGGCAGATGAGGCGGTGTGTCTAGGAACAGCACAGGTCAAAGATTCCTACCTCCGTGTTGACAGAATATTGGACGCTATCCACTCCACTAAAGCTGAGGTGGGTCACGCAAATATTGTTGAGTCATAGACTTTGTTGACTAAAATAAAAAAGGATATCTGGTCTCTGTTTAACAATGGTCTTTTTACCACAACTATGTAGATACTGCAGCCTACTGATATCAAAAGATATTAGAAGAAAACTTTCTTGTGAATCAGTTTCGTATAAAATACAGGTAAAAATTTGTGGAACTTTAGGATTTGTTGCTTTATCATATCTTTTCTTTCTGTCACACTTCATTTCTTCTCTCGTGTATACAGTACCGGTAATACTGGTAATACTAAATTTTTCAATTGTATTTTTCCTCTTTATGCGCTGATTAACCTTTGCTACCGTCTATGTCTTTATTTACTGGAACTTTATATATTTCTGACTTACTGCGCTCCTTTTTTATTTCTTTAGTTTAGAATTTACTCTGCGAGTAGTTGGTAGAGAGGTTTAAACTGTAATTTAGCTGTGAGGCTACATCACAAAGTCAGTAGGGACCTGGTGTCCGCAGGCAGTACATCCTGGCTACGGCTTCCTATCGGAGAATGCTCTGAAACACCGAGTGAACCTCTTTCTTCCACACCGGAAGTAGCCGGGTAGGGGACGTCGGTAGTGTCCGTACCCACTGTTCGAGGTCAGATTCGCCGACCGGTACCTTCGTTTTCAGTTATGGTAAGGACCACAGAACCAGGAATTTGCCTGGATAGCCTGAATAGCAAATTTGCTACCTATAGGCTTGACAGTAATCATGGAATGTGATTTTTTATGTATTCTGTCTGTTTAATACAGATGCAACCCTTGTGCAAAAGATTCTTTTGTAAATGACTGTCAATAAACTTATTATTATTATTATCATTATTATAGAACCCGCTACTCGTTTTTTCCTTGTACTCACTTGATGCAGAAGGGAAATACTTCTTGCGTGCTGTAGCTATTTTATCCATCAGGTGACCCAGAAAGTTCTTGCGATTTTTTTTAAACAATTCTGTACCAAATCCACGTACGCGTTCTTGGTTACCACTTATTTTTACTCAAAGCACCTATGTCTGCAGTAGAGTGTAAGACACTCGGAGGATATTCACACAATAACAGAAACAATGCAGGGCATCACCGTTCGTCGGCCAATATACTTGCCGGTTAACATCTCTCAATCTACGAAGCTCAGAGCCTGAGTGATATTTGACTGCACTCGGAGGGCCGTCACAGACGTATAATTTTCAGTTGCTGAATAATTATAACCTCAAGTAAGCTAAGAAATTCTCCTTTGAAGAAGCATGCCCATGCATCTGTTAAGATTCCTCAATGGAGAGGTTACTTGGTCGTGGACCTATGGTACAAAACAACGAACCCATTTTTCTTGCTGGCCTAGTTCTTGAAATAGGAAGGGACAGGATGAGTAAACGAGTCGTACAGCCTGATCGAGCTTTGTTTTTGTTCTTTTTATTACAGCGGAACTCCCAAAATGGAGGCAGGCACATTGTCTCAGTTTCTAAATGGCAAGTGCTACAGTGTGCGTATTTCTCCTACATTCGTAGAGATTTTCTTTAGCCAACATTACGGGAAGTTGTGAAGTTCTAGGTGCTGTTAGTTGCCCTTTTAGTGGAGTTCTATTACACTTGTGTACTTGTCACTGTGTTATCGGCCACAGTCGACGTTCCTGGATTTTCCCGGTTTTGGGAGTCTTCCTTTCTGCACTATTCTCTATTTTGGGAGTCTGTTCTAGGCGTTCTACTGTAATATATATATATTTTTTTTGTATATTTTATTTCATAGATTGTTTCATTAAAGACTATTATTTAAATAGCTAGCATTCACGCACGAAGCGAAATTCGTAACCGATAACAATGTTGATTTTGCACTCAGGGTTTGACGGAATCGTAGCGGATGCAGACGACTGCGTGCGCATCTCACAAGACATAGGTTATCCCGTGATGATCAAGGCCTCAGCAGGCGGCGGTGGTAAGGGCATGCGGATAGCCTGGAACGATGAGCAGGCCAGGGAAGGCTTCAAACTCTCCTCTCAANTGACTTTGTGGCTCACTTGGAGAAAGAAGGTGTGGCCTTCATCGGCCCATCCCCTGCAGCCATCACAGGCATGGGTGACAAGCTCCAGTCTAAGCGGCTGGCCATGGAAGCAAAAGTCAATACCATTCCTGGTGAGAATCCGCAACTCGCTTCTTCCTTGTACTCACTTGATGCAGTAGGGAAATACTTCTTGCGTGCTGTAGCTGTTTTATCTATCAGGTGACCCAGAAAGTTCTTGCGATTTTTTGTTTAACAATTCTGTATCAAATCCACAGAAACGTTCTTAGTTACCTCGTATTTTTACTCAAAGCACCTATGTCTGCAGTAGAGTGTAAGACACTCGGGGGGTATCTGCGAAGCTCAGAGCCTGAGTGATATTTTGACTGCACTCGGAGGGCCGTCACATACGTATAATTTTCAGTTGCTGAATAATTATAACCTCAAGGAAGCTAAGAAATTGTCCTTTGAAGAAGCATGCCCATGCATCTGTTACGATTCCTCAATGCAGAAGTTACTTGGTCGTGGATCTATGGTACAAAACAACGAACCCACTTCTCTTGCTGGTCTCGTTCTTCTTGAAATAGGAAGGGACGGGATGAGTAAACGAGTCGTACATCCTGATCGAGCTTTTGTTTTTGTTCTTTTTATTACAGCGCAGCTCCCAAAATGGAGACAGGCACGTTGTCTCAGTTTCGAAATGGCAAGTGCTACAGTGTGCTTGTTACCCCGACATTCGTAGAGATTTTCTTTAGCCAACATTACGGGAAGTTGTGAAGTTGTAGTAGTGTTAGTTACCCTTTTAGTGGAGTTTTATTACACTAGTGTACTGGTCACTGTGTTATCGGCCGCAGTCGACGTTCCTGGATTTTCCCAGGTTTTGGAGTCTTCCTTTCTGCACTATTCTCTATTTTGGGATTTTGTTCTAGGCGTTCTACTGTAATATTTTTTGTAAGTTTTATTTCCTAGATTGTTTCATTAAAGATTATTATCTAAATGGCTATAGCCTTCACGCACAAAGCGAAATTCGTAACTGGTAAATACGTTGATTTTGCACTCAGGGTTTGACGGAATCGTAGCGGATGCAGACGACTGTGTGCGCATCTCACAAGACATAGGTTATCCCGTGATGATCAAGGCCTCAGCAGGCGGCGGTGGTAAGGGCATGCGGATAGCCTGGAACGATGAGCAGGCCAGGGAAGGCTTCAAACTCTCCTCCCAAGAAGCGGCGTCCAGCTTTGGTGATGACAGGATTCTCGTAGAAAAATTTGTTGATAAACCTCGTCATATTGAAATCCAGGTTTGTTTCGCTCCCTGATTAATGTATTAGATTTGTTCATAAATGCCAGCTAACCTATGTTGTAAACCTTAGTCATTTTTAAGCCCAAGGTTCTGGAGTCTGTTGGATCCAGTCCGACTCCGATTTCTTGGATCCAAGATATGACAGGCTGTTAGACTTTCCCTTTAGAAGATTTTGCCTACTCTTGGGCAAAGCCATTTTTCCGACTCCGACTGCTGGTTTCGAAAGCTGTCCGACGCCACAACTCAGGTTAACCATAGGCTTTCTTACTTCACAAAGCCGCATTATGTTCTGTGTAGGCTATCTAATGAAAATGTTTATTGTTTCTTGCAGTGCAGAACCTACGTAGATACTTGGTTTGCTTACATTACGTTGATATTAGTGTATTTTTCCTTCATCTCTTGCATTGTAGGTATAATTTATTAGCTACGCCGCGGCGCTAGTAACTCGCTCCCACTTTTGCTACTTACGGGGTCCAAAATCTTGTCTTTTTTTTAACTACGATGAAGGCTCACGTGCTGGATTAAATTAAAATGTAGCCGTGCCGCTTGGATTTTATGAGCTACACAGCAACTTGCAGAGAGCAAGATTGGTCAACCGAACATGGATGTGGCATCCGTTGCAGCCACTGGCCACAATTGTCCATTACCTACTCTTATATATTGGATAGGCTACCGTGTCTGAGCAGTAAATGGATGTGTGACTTGTGACGCTACTGCCGGTGCTCCTAACGATAGCTGCCCGCCAATTCAGGATGTAGTTATGATTATATATAGCTAGGTAGTAGGTAACACTGGTAGTAGATATTCTATTGATCATTTTTACCATAAATTATTGAAAAAAATTCCGCTTATATATAACATTACATATGATGTACTATTCCTTCTTTAAAATATTTGAATTTTAATGGGGTATTCAATATACATATCCTGGTAACGCATGACAAGTGTCTTTCGTGAACGTCTGTTGATTTCCAATAGGCGTGTACAGCTTAAGAGACACCACACATTGTGCAGTACTGTACTAGGTATGTACAAGTAACGCTCTTACAACGGCAGGGACGCGTGTGCCCAACACAGCCGTTATAGGAGACTGAAGCCGTCATATGTAAGGGCTTCAGTCTCCTATAACGCCTGCTGTGCGCACGCGCGTCCCTGCCGTCGTAACTGCTTTACCTCTATCATTTCTGTCATGTGCAGGTGCTGGGCGACAAGCATGGCAACGCCATCTACCTCAATGAGCGCGAGTGTTCTATACAGCGCCGTAATCAGAAAGTTATAGAAGAGGCCCCAAGGTAATGGTGGTCAGTGGGTGTTAGGCTTTTAGTCTTATGCCCTGCTTAGCGGGGCGCCCTTCGTATTTGCGGGGCGTTCTTCGTATTTGCGGGGCGCTCTCGGATTCGCGAGGCGCCCTTCGTATTTGCGGGGCGCTCTAGGATTCGCGGGGCGCCCTTCGTATTTGCGGGGCGCCCTTCGTATTTGCGGGGCGCCCTTCGTATTTGCAGGGCGCCCTTCGTATTTGCGGGACGCCCTTCGTAGTTGCGGGGCGCCCTTCGTATTTGCGGGGCGCTCTCGGATTCGCGGGGCGCCCTTCGTATTTGCGGGGCGCCCTTCGTATTTGCGGGGCGCCCTTCGTATTTGCGGGGCGCCCTTCGTATTTGTGGGGCGCCCTTCATATTTGTGGGGCGCCCTTCGTGTTTGCGGGGCGCCCTTCGTATATGCGGGGCGCCCTTCGTATATGCGGGGCGCCCTTCGTATATGCGGGGCGCCCTTCGTATATGCGGGGCGCCCTTCGTATATGCGGGGCGCCCTTCGTATATGCGGGGCGCCCTTCGTATTTGCGGGGCGCCCTTCGTATTTGCGGGGCGCCCTTCGTATTTGCGGGGCGCCCTTCGTATTCGCGGGGCGCCCTTCGTATTCGCGGGGCGCCCTTCGTATTCGCGGGGCGCCCTTCGTATTCGCGGGGCGCCCTTCGTATTCGCGGGGCGCCCTTCGCATTCGCGGGGCGCCCTTCGTATTCGCAGGGCGCCCGTCGTATTCGCAGGGCGCCCTTCGTATTCGCGGGCTCTCGCTTTTGCTAAGAATACCGAGGTTTTGCCTAGGTTTGAAGCATTACAATTATACTAAAATATATTAAGTGAAGTTTCATTGGTTCTTTATCCATTAATGCATAAACCAACTTTTATTTGTTGCAAGAATAACCCTTTGAGTTATGAATATTGGCAGGAAACTTCAACAGTGGGCATCAATAGTTACAAGTACAAGTGCCCTCATTGTTAGACTGAATTGTTTGCTTTTTAAAAAATAATATTTAGAGTATCGGTAACCAAGAGGCTCTTTGCCATAGAGGTGCCGAGCCGTAGGCTTCGTCTGGTGAGAGCTATTGCCGTTATGTAAAGATATACAAACTTCACGTACTGTACATGGTGAAAAACTGCAGCCATTGGGATGACTTTGCCACAAGGCACCGTAAAGTGGTGTGAATTTGGCTCCTAGGACGACTTTACCCAGCTGGTTTTCTCTAATTGTAAAAATCCGATAGTGCCTGGGTCAAGGATCGTATGAAGTACACTACTTCTAAGTTACCTCACATTTGTGTCCGTTTGATACAAATTGAGAAAATCGGCTGCACAAAGTCGCCCGGCGAGACCAAGTTAGCCCGCTTTACAGTATCGGTTAGAGGTGAAATAACATGCCCCTTTAATGCATGTGTTCTATTCTTCACTGGATCATTGTTAGTGTTGTCTAGAAGTCCAAATGGAGCTAGTATTACACTTTTCTATGAATGTAGGTACCTTGGATGAGTGTTAGTTGTGTCTAGAAGTGATGATTGAGACAGTCGCTTATTTCCAAAAATGTACTTTCCTTGCACAGTGTCTTCCTTGACCCCGAGACTCGGGCAGCCATGGGCGAGCAGGCCGTGTCTCTTGCCAAGAACATTGGCTACTCTTCTGCCGGTACTGTCGAGTTCCTCGTAGACGCCAAAAGAAATTTCTACTTCCTTGAAATGAACACAAGACTGCAGGTGAGGTCCGAGCTCACCATTTTTGATCTGCTTACCCTTTCTTACCGTCACTGGTGCCGTACAGTAGGTATATATGTAGCCTTACCTACCGGAGATTCAGGTATAATATATGTATGTGCCTTTAACTTACAGTAGGGCACCTATTATAGATGAACTGAACCCACTTATATCCACTGTAGCAGCACACTTTGCTTCTTTCCTGATTTCGTACTCCTCTTGATCTTACTTTCATCTGTTCTTCCTCTTCTTTCCCGACTTGCTGTTCCCATGCGCATTGATCCATCTTCGTGCATGGGTTCCACATTTCTGTCGACGTACTATATATATATGTCCCTTCGTTTTCCTCTCTTGAATCACCATAGTTGTGTCTAGGTGGGCTTAAACAACTAATATATATAATAATTATCTACGGTAGCAGTGGACCTTTCGTGCTGCACAGTAGTGCTGAAGGTCCCGGGACCGATCCCTGAGCCAGGTGAGCGATCTTTGTGCCTGGCGCTCGACGCGCTGAAGCAGCAAACTTGATTGGTGTGCATAGCTACCGTGGACGTACTTACCTTAGGGTTGGGGGGGGTCGTTGAACCGAGCGACCCATGGTCGGCTGCAGCTATACTTAGTCCTCTAGGGCCAGTTGGCGTAGATCTGCGGCACGAACCAGTGCGTGCGGGTTTCCCAGTGGAGGGTGCAGTCAAAGTTGACTTTACCTTTATCTTCCCGAGTGCCATCTTAGCAGGGGATGTAGCATTTGGCTGCGGTACTTGATGAGAAGGTTAGTTTTGTAGAGTTGGTAGGTTCTCTATATTTCCTTTCTGTCCCGCGGGTTGGGCCGCCGGTCGAGGTGACAGACTTTTTCTGCGGGGCTTTTACCTCACCCGTGCGGAGGGCCACAGAAGGGACCGTCCGCACGGGCGCTACTTTCTTCGAATCTTCTTCGTTTTCCGTCCTTCATATCTTGCCACTTGAGCACAACGTTGTGGTTCCAGCTGTAAGCCGAGTAAATCAATCTTAGATCGTGTTAGATATGGAAAGAGCTGGACAATACCAATTTAATAATTTACATTTATCTATCCTACCCTCTTCTTAACTAACCTAGCGGTTTTTTAGCCATAGGGTTAGGTTAGTAGGTATAGGTTCGTCCATCCTATGCTATGACGCCAGGCAACCCCAGGGGGCTCGTGTAGGTTACCTCAGCCATTAGCTAGGCCTTCGGGACGTCTCTCTTTCGTGCCCACTTTGCTTCCTTCCCGATTTCATAATCTAATCTTACTTGCACATGCTTTATCTGTTATTCCTCTTCTTTCCCGACTTGCTGTTCCCATGCGCGTTGATCCTGTGTGGCGGGAACATCTTGGTGCATGGGTTCCCCGTTTCTCTTGACATGCTATATGTCCCTTGCTCTTTCCTCTGTGATATCGTTCTGCTCGGAAACGGTGGCTTCAACTTCCTAACTATAACTAACTAACCAAGCGGTTTTAGGAGGCCACATACGTTGATGGGACCACTCACTTGTTTGTCTAAATTTTTATTTCTAACATGCCTTGGAAACCTTACCTACCGTATACAGTGAAGTATATTCCAGTTTCAGCATAAGCTGATTTTCTAATTCATTCAAACAGCTGCCAGCTGATAGATATTTTCATCTAAACACTATTTTAATATAAACGACTTTAATGCTGAAAGTAGCTCTTCAGGCGACACCTCCATGTTTTAGTGCCGCACACCGCCAGTGGGTCTTATCATCTCCTGGATCTGTTTGCGAAGTCCCAAGTAGAGAATGTCGCGCTGCCTACGAGGATGCATAGGAATGGTCAAAAGCAGTTACGTTACGGTAGTTGTCTTCGTCCAGCTTATGTTAAGGGCCCCATACACGCTCAAGCTGCCGGACGGGCCGCCTGTGTCTCCCACACACTATTCAGTTTGTCTCAAACCTAATCTCAGTTCGACTCCTCTCTGAGACCCCGCGGTGTGAACAACTGAACATCATGGCTTCTCCCTGATAGAGACAATTTAGATTACTTGCGTATGATACAAATTAACGGAAAAACTCTAAAGTAAACTGATAATGTGAAATAAGAATCATTGTAGCTACTGTACTTCATGAAAGTGAGCTTAAGAAAACTTTGTTTTATGATGATATGCGAATATTTTACCGAACTTTATAGTGAACAAAACTGTCTGGTACTCTCTCCTAGAGGAGCTCCTCATGATGCTAATTTTTTTTCGTGACCAGTTCTCTAGTTGCATCTTTCAATTTCTCAACAAGCATGTCATAGGCTGCGTTTTTCTTTCTTTATCGCTATATTCTTTTGACTTTACTTTCCACAGGCAGGGATTGTCCTTTTAAAGTTCTATGAAGTCTGTCAAAACTTGATGCTCTTCGTCGGAAGTGCAGCTGGTGTACACTGTGTACGACAGACGTGTTGACGCTGTGCTGTCCAGATCTGCACCACAGTTCACTTACTATTGCAGTTATGCCCGATTTGAGTGTTTGCAGCATTCCATTGAGACGTTCCAAATTGTGAAGTAATAATTGCGTCGCGCCATCGTAGAAGTACCAAAGATTTCTCGCTGCAACAATTGCGTTATGCAATTGTGACGTGAAAATCCTGAACATTTCAGAGGCTTGTTGCAAGTACTCATATCTGACAAAACTATCTTCTGTAAATGAACTGTGATCCACACTGACAAGTGCGGCCAGAAGGCCGTCTCGTGTGCCCGCACACACTCAGACCGACCTGACCGGATGGCGAAAATCTGACAGTGCCAGGTTCGCTCAGGCCGACTACAGGCCGCCTGAGCGTGTGTGGGGCCCCTTAAGGGAGGTCGCACCTGAGAGTATCGTCGCAGGTTACCTTAGCCTTACCCAAAGGCCTTCGTGATGTCTATCTGCCGACTTAGTATCCTTCCACTTTCATAATCCTGCTAATGATGCTTCATTGCTTGTTTCATCTCCTACTTGATGTTTCATGCCAGTTCTTGCTTAACCTTTTCGGTGCGTCGGACTGATCTCTGTCATTAACGCCCCTAATGCACCACTCACCAGCCCGCAGTGAAGGGGTTACACCAACACAAAGCTAAAAAATTTTGTAAATACATGTAGATGAATTTATTTGAAGATTGATATATTTGTACGTAGAAACTCGTAACGACAAGCATACAAGCATATTTTGTTTTGGTTGTTAACCCTAGGCGCTCTGATCATTTGTTATGCTAAAGTGTCTTATCTGAACTCCTCCTATCGTGCCATTCTCTAGCGTTTGGTAAGTAAGTACCTAGCAATGTTATAGCCTGCTGTTCTTCTACCACTGAAGATTGAATCAGTTCAGACGTTGCCAGATACCTGACATTAGCATCTTGTTAATGGCCTGTTGTTTTATTTGTTGCTCTGCTGCGCAGGTGGAGCACCCCATCACTGAATGCATCACAGGCGTCGATCTGGTCCACCAGATGATCCGAGTCGCTAAAGGTGTGTTAGCCACAAAGTTTTTTTTTTTTACATTTGCTTGCACATAAGACTTGAATTAACTGCTTGGTGTTATCTTGGTTACTGAGTAGTTGTTGATGCGTTCTCACAAACTTGCAGCACCTCTATGGTAGCCAATTTACGAATGGACAACTTTTGACGTTGTTTACAAATATTGCGAAATGGGTGACGCTAGCGTCGGTGAGGTGCACGGTGATGCTTTCCGGCAGCTCAATTACCGAGAGATTGTCCTGAAAAGGCTGTCACTGAAAGACGCGTGGGTTAACAATTTCTGCACAGCGTTGTGTCCTGCATTGTAACAAGAGAGTCTCTTCGCCAGGTCACCCTCTGAAGCTGCGCCAAAGCGACGTGCCCCTCAAAGGATGGGCAATAGAGAGCCGCGTCTATGCTGAGGATCCCTTCAAGAACTTCGGCTTGCCGTCAATCGGCAGACTGTCGCGCTACCAGGAACCTCTGCACATTGATAAGGTAAATTTCTCGTTTTCCACTTTAGCAACAGCACC
>LQNS02004412.1:13475452-13504207 GCA_001587735.2 Parhyale hawaiensis | reverse complement strand
CGCTGGTCCTCAGAGGCACCTTCAGAGCGACTTGTCCTCCTCTGCACAGCGCGCTGCACTCGCCACTCTCCAGAACTGTGGAGGCAGTTCACGAGCAGTCACTTAAACCCTGAGATCAGGGAGTAATAATAACGGGAGGAAGAGACAAGCATACGAAGAAAAAGAACGATCGGGGTCCGCGTTATAGCCGGCCAGCGTCGGAAAGTTCACTTGATGTTTATGCTTTTCTCATTGATACTGTATTGCCGTCTATTCTGCTCAATCTAGACGTCTTAGCTAGATCCCAATATAAACCTGCATTGTAGCTATTGCATTTAGACCCATCATTAATAAGTATTTTTCTTCATATAATGCAGATACGCCTGGCTTCTGCAGAAGCAAATCGCTGACTTAATAATTTCAGTGGAGAAATGGTAGCAACCATATTCTTGAAGGCGAGTTCACAGGTCATTCACATCAACACATGCGCTCATCCAATGGTCCGACTGTGATGCTGTGCCCAAAAAATAGCAGAGCAGTGCACTGGGTTTTAGTTCATACCAAAGCTGAAAAGATATCCGTAGCTTGCCTATGTGACACTTGCAGAGGAAACTGACTGGATGGTAAGCCGAGCATACATTTTACTAACTTTTTATTGCGTACACAGTTATGTTGAGAATGACGCTATAAACCTTCGGAAAAATGAATAATAAGCTGATAAAAATATATTATGAGTAATTTTATTCCTCAAATTCGTCGTTTCACATTGTTTTTTTTTTTTTTATTATTATTATTCGCATCTTGTTCTTGAGGACTTTTTATTTTTTACATTATTTTATGGAAATACCTATAAAAAGGTCTAGATAATAGTAATTATCGATTTGAGGTGAGCACAATGTTCCCTACGTTATATTGTTAACAATATATGAGTAGATATCACATCAGCGATACGGGGTAGAAAGCTCTAACTTAAAGGGCGCGGAGTCCGCTGTGACGTAACAACTAGGTTGGAGCGCCGCTCGGACTGTGACGTCACGATGTTTCGATCAGCTGATGTCTGGTCCTCCCGTTATCATTACTCCCTGGTCTCTGATGTACGACTTAAGGTGACATCGACAGGTTCGTCGAAGTCGAGTCTCTTGATCGGCGCAAAATTAGGACTCCGACGCTTGACTTGTCCGATGTCACGGACAGCAATGTCGGTCTCACCACTGTGACTCGTACTGAAGGTGTTAGCAGCAGTCCAGTTACGTTTGAGATATTTGCAAGCTTCATTTTTAGAACCAGGCTGAGTTTTTGGAAGTCTCACGGGTTACTGATTTAGTATTAGCTCCTGAAACTCAGTCCAACGGGACGAAGCCAGCGCCCACAGGACTGTCTCTTGAGGGCGCTGCATCACTGGACAGGACAAGTTAAGCGCGCTTAGCTTAAGTAGAGTTAGACGAGCCAGTTGTGAACGCCGTAATGAACAACATTTTTTCTCATAGGAACATTGAATATGTGCTACATTGTGAGATAAAATTGATCAAGCGGAAATTTATAGACGATAATAGAATATTATCTAATGACCCACCATGCCCATATAGTACATGCTTGTGAATTTTTGATAGAGAACAAGTTTTATCTTCCTCATTATGAACTGCATTCTGCATATCCCTTACTTGGCTGCCGCTCACAAGCTGCATCGGTTAGGATAGAAAAAGAATCACGGTCAACGGTGTAGTATTAAATACAGTTAGTTATATTATTTAGTTAGTTACAGTCAGAGCAGAACGATATCACAAAGGAAAGAACACGGGA
Source organism: Parhyale hawaiensis (assembly GCA_001587735.2). Taxonomy (NCBI): domain Eukaryota; kingdom Metazoa; phylum Arthropoda; class Malacostraca; order Amphipoda; family Hyalidae; genus Parhyale; species Parhyale hawaiensis. The sequence goes on along the minus strand of LQNS02004412.1, from coordinate 13,502,428 downwards.
GATAGAGTATACCGGTAGAAACGGGAAACCCATGCACGAAGGTGTTCCCACACAGGATTAATGCGAATGGGAACAACAAGTCGTTAAAGAAGAGGAGGAACAGAATAAAGCATGAGCAAGTAGGAGTATGAAATCGGGAAAGAAGCAAAGTGGGCACGAAAGAAAGACGTCCCGAAAGCCTAGCTAGGTAATGGCTAAGGTAAGGTAACCTACACGAGCCCCCTGGTGTTGCCGAGCTAATGCAACTGTAGTTTTAGAAGTTCTCCGTAGTATTGCAAGAACATTGAAAGCTGGGCATACACCATCACCAATGTACAAATGTATGCCCATGCAAAAATTAAGTCATAAATTAGGACTGACTCGAGCGTTCTACATTACGTCATTTCTTACTTTGACCGTGAGATGAACGAGAAGCTGTTGAGTGATGCTGGCCTTCAGAATTAGTGATAGATTTAATTTACAGTATAACACTTTAGAATATTTGTAAACATATAGCAATGGACACTAATTTGCAAATCCCACATTCAGTATGGCTTGGTTTTAATATCTAACTTACTACACTCAACAGCAGTTGTGGACATTTTGATGGCATTCCATCGATATCGAAGTTATTAATTTGCGAAGAGACGTTTTTCTTAATTTACGTATTAACAAGGCTATTAAAGTTACGTTACCGAAGTCCCCGTTGTTTCTGCATTCACGGGTGGATGGACCACCTCATTGTTGCCTATATCTACGTATGTTTTATTGTCAACTTTGGCACAAATTTTCCAGTAACATTGGTGCACGGGAACCATTTGCTGTTCAACACTTTGCCTCATAAACGTGTTTTGAGATGAACCGAATATGAAAAAGTAATATGAACTGAATATTTGTAATAAATAAAGAAAATAAGACTATGGCAGTATAAGTAATGATAATAATCCTGGCTAGTCCATGACGATAACAATTGAAAGGCTAATGAGCAAGCGTTAGCGAAGTCTGGGTTATCGTTCTCTCGAGTGCTCACAACGGATTGAAAGAGACTTCTATATTCAAATTTCTTTGCATTTTACATATATACCGCAGAAGACAAGAGAAATTATCTCTGCTGAGCTGGAATGGCTTAGGACTGAAGAAGATCCAGAGTTCTACTCAGATTGGGAATGAATTACCATCACGCCAAAAAAAATTTATATTAGTTTTTAGATAATACAGCATTTGAAGTTTAAGATTCACGCCACCTTAATGTAGGCAGAAACACTGCTGCTTTTGTACGCTTTAAATAAAGCAAAATAACACTATCAGAGAACAGATTCTGGCCTCTTCCAACAGCTTCCAGAGCTGGAGCCCAAGCAACCAAGCACTAACCATCCGACTATAGCGATGAACTCGCTACTATAGAATATGACCTGCTATAAAAGTATGTATTAAGGGTAGGTTAGATTATTTTACAGTAGGCTAGCTTATGTTTGGGTAACTAAGGGTCATATTGGGTTAGGTTAGGTAAGGTTTTTTTGTTGACCTGTCTTCACGTCAGCAGCTCAGTGGTAAGGTTGCTCACTAGCACAATTCCGACCGAGAGAAGAAGAATTCGAGCCCAAGCTGGGGCAGGAAGTCATGACGCTCGGAGTCGCACAGCGACGACAATGCTTTCACTCGTAATCACTTGATGAAGGGGGGGGGGGGGCACTGGCCTTAGGGTGAGGGCTCAGTTGTCTATCAAGTATTCTGTTAACGCGACGCCATATCCCAGAGAATCTGTAGCTGCTGCAGCCGTACACTCCTCTAGGTCCAAGTGAGCATTTACCTGCAGCACAAACCAGTGCATGTGGGGTTCTTGTTTGGGGTGGGCCGCCAAGGAAAATTTACCTTCACTCATCCATTCGTGCGTCTGTTCCGTAGTGTCGTTGTAAACACAATTGTTTGTACGTCACAAAAACTTCTTAAAATATCAGCCGTCCATTTAGTTTCCTTGGTAGGTATCATTATAGGCAAGTAACGGGATACATTTTTCAATTTTAAGAAAAACAAAACTCAGAAACCAGAGCCATTATTTGCTCTTTCTACGGCACAGTAACACATTTGGACGGTTGGGTGAGGGGAACACGTAGAAAAACTAACGTGTAAAGCTGCCGGTAGGATATGTTAGGTTAGAATAGGTTCATGGAGATCAGATTAGGCTAGATTTAGATCGATTCAGTTCCGCTATACTATTTGGTGCCCAACCTAACTTACAGGCACACATATTAGACCGGAATCTCAGGTAGACCACTCACGAAATATACCGGCACCACAACCACTCACTGTTGCAAAGAGTGTGGCGAGTGGCTGGAGTGAGGGAGCCCAGGTCCCCCACCACACACACCCCACCGCTGGCGCTCACCACCGACCCTGCCGTTACCAGCTCCTTCTGTGCGGGCGAGAAAATGACACGCCAATAATTACAATAGGAATGTCATGGAGAGTGTGGAATACGGTGGGGCTGTTGTGGAAGGCACAGGCGGCACGTGGCTGCTAAAGTGGAGGTAATGCACAGGTTACACAGATCCACTCCAGGATCGGTTTCTTCAAGTTTAAAGCAGGAATAAAAGTAGCCACGAGTCTCCAGTGCATTCCTTAACACAATGTCGAAAACGGGGCCGCTATTACAGTCAGACAAAGCACTAATGCTACTGAGAAAGAGGCCAACAACTTTTCAGCGTAGCGTAACATTTAAATAGGACATTCGCTTAGTTCACGGTAAGAAATTATGATTGAAACTAATCTGAGAAAGGTAACGAAAGCTACCAAGCTCAACAGTGTCTACCATGTATGAAATATGCGAGAATTTGATGCGAATAGACATTTTAGTGATGTTTACGGAGCATGTCGTTAACAAACGAGAGCCAACAGAGAGCCGAAGTACAGTGTAGCGAGTATTTATTGCATTAACCCCTCTCTTCCTCTACTTTAACCTTAGTGATAGGCTATGCTTCATGCATTTGAACCAAGTTCCTATGAGCACTTAACATGTTAATTAGTGTTTATATAATACAACTTAGATTCCTACAACTGACTGTAGCTACCTTATGTAATAAGAAATAATATCGGTATGAGCTCCACGAATGTACACATCAAGCTAAGCAAATTAAATCATCTTGATCGCACCACGCAAATCGAAGGCGCATCTATAATGACAAATGGAAGCAATTCTAAAACAACTGCAGTACTACTGTATTTGTCAGCACAGTACCATATTGTGCCCAGCAGTGTGCTGGACTTGCTGTGCAATGCTGCACTGACTGCCGTGCAGGATGCGGTGCGGGGCGGCGCTGCTGAGGTGCTGCAACAAGCGCTGCTGCACGCTGCTGTTGCCTCCCACACTCAGCACCGACAGTCCGCTCTGCTGGCAACACCCGCATTGGCGAAACTAGATATGTGGCTTCTACAGATCGGTATAACTATTGTTGTAAGGCCAATAGTCCTGATCCAATTCACGAAAGAACTACGAGTGACATATGTTACGAGTCCTGCACATGACCGAATTGCATCAGTTTAAAAAACCTTCCTATTGGGAGATTTTTTTTTTTTTTTTTTTTTTTTTTTGAAGCGAGCACAACGGTACCTACAGGTAAAATGACAAGTTTAGAGGAATTAACGCTAAGTGGCGGACTGTTTTGGGTAAGTGTGAAAGGATCCCATACTAATTTCCGCGATCTCTTGTGTTTCAGACTATCATTTTATAAATATTTTATATGAAACAAAAAACTAAACATTCGCCAGTTTATTTATTTTGAACGTTCCATACACATTCGCGTACGGAACAAATGCTAAGGGTGGCCGTTATCAAGTATCTGTTATTATATGAAAAAATATCAAATATTGAAAGAGTTCGCTTCAATATACTAACCATATTTAATGTTGGATTATAATAACATTTCATGATGGAAGAACAGATCAATTAGGAGCATCTTTCAGTCGAAATACGCACTGCCTACCGTGCTCGATACGTATCTAGGATAGATGTACCTGTTTGTCTACATCAGCCACCAATGAGAGCAGGAGGACCATCTTGAGTGTGTGGTAAATGCCTGCTGGGGTGACACTGGAGCCGCTCATGTACGCCAGGGACAGCACCGCAGACCACGGTGAGCTACTGCGGTCCGTGTACAGCTCCCTGGGGGGGGGGGAGAGAGGAGGGAGGGGGGGTAAGTGACTCGTGTAACCCTACAAACACATACGTATCCCTTTAGAGAAGGAACTATAAGGGATAACATGAACTTGATATACCACGTGCGTATCACTCAGGCATGTCATTCAATCATCCTGTTCACTCTCCAACAACTATCAACAGTGGCCGAGTATAAATAAAAAGGAGCCACTTTCCACGAGTGTCGGGCTCACGCTGCTGTCCTGATGGACGCTCCGGACATCGTATGATACTGGTGCAGCTCAATGCTAAAATCTGATCGATCGAAGGTGGTTGCAACCCAATCAACCTTCGTTACATTAAATTACTACAGTATACTATTCTAATCTCTCCTCCAGTGAATTCGATAACAAATGCTAAGCGAGTGGACGAGATAACGACCACACCATCACTCGTAAGATGTTCTTTAATAAAACGTACGAGCAGACTGATGTGGAGTCCTCTAATTGTATGCAGACAATATCCTATCATAGTTATGTGGTAGACCATCTGAGGGTTGGTTTGTAACTGGAAGGAGGTAATTAAGTCCCACCTGATGGGGTCCGGCAAAGGCAGCAAATATGCAGCTACCTCGGGCAGGCTGCTCCGTGTCGAAAGAGTCGTGTGATTGCCAGTGCTGTAGGTGAGGGAAACTGTTTATTATATTTATATGTAATACTAGAGCACTCTGAGAGCGCATACCTCCGCCAGGCGAGGCAACGGTAACGAAAAATTCAAATTTGCTCTGAAACCATGATTTTCTTTGTATCAACTCCAAAATCTAATCATTTTTGCCTTTCGACAGTAATAACAGTTTGTGCAATTTTCTTGAAGATTCGTTCATCACTATTTGAGTTATGCTGCGAGCTCGACGGTACCTACAGGTAAAATGACAAATTTAAAGGAATTAACGTTCAAGTGGCGGGCTGTTAAATGTGGGTAAGGGTGAAAGGATCCCATATCAATTTCAGCTATCTCTTGTGTTTCACGCTATCATTTTATATATGCTACCATGAATCGAGCATACAAACCAACCAATCGATCTGCATAAAGATTTAATCATTTATGTCTATTAACATTACTAACAAATCCTATACATTTCATAAAGATCCATTTATCATTTCATCCTCCAAGAAGGTTTTGTTTTCATCGGGTTTGTCTGTTTGTTTGTTTGTTTGTCTGTCTGTCTTTCTGTCTTTCATCAAACTAACTCAAAAAGTTTTTGACGGATTTTGACGAAATTTACCGGGATTGTTAGGTATGTTAGGAGGAACAGATGATTAACTTTTGTTTGTACGTCTGCCTCATTTTTCTCGATGCTAGAACTCAAAAATTTATAGACAGATTTTTACGAAATTTGCATGAGCTGTTAGGTATATTATGAGGAGTAAATGACTAAATTTTTGTAACGATCCGTTTTTTCATTCGTTTGTCACTGTTTTTAATTTTATACTTATTAGCACAATAACTCAAAAAATAATGAATGGATCTATACGAAATTCATGGTTGTTAGTAACGTTAAAAGGCATAAATGATCGAATTTTGGTGCAGATCTGTTGATAAATTTGTATGTTTTACTCATGTTTGTCATAATACATGTTAGCAGCATAACTCAACAAGTTATGATCGGATCTTTAAAAAATCACTGAAGCTGTTAACACTATTGAAGGGCACAAATGATTAAATTTTGGTGCTGATACAAAGAAAATCATAGGCTTAGAACCAATTTTAATTTTTCATAACTGTTGCCTTGCTTCGCGGAGGCTTGCGCTCTCAGAGTGCTCTAGTTTTTTGAGTTATTGCGCTAACAAGCACAAAATTAATAACAGTGACAAACGAACGAACAAACGGATCATTACCAAAATTTGGTCATTTACTCTTTGTTATATACCTAAAAACTCATGCGAATTTCATGAAAATCCATCCATAACTTTTTGAGTTACGGTATTGAGAAAAATGAGGCAGACAAACAAAGAGACAAACGGATGGACGGATCTTCACAAAAAGGTAATCATCTGTTCCTCATAACATACCTAACAATCCCGGTAAATTTCGTCCAAATCAGTTCATAACTTTTGAGTTATCTTCATGACAGACAGATAGAATAACAGACAAACAGGCAGACAGAAAGACAGCCAAACAAACCCGATGAAAACAGAACCTCCTTGGCGGAGGTAATCATGTCTACTGCCGTATTTAGAAGCATATATTCGTAAGTGTGTCTTTTGATGTGAGCATTTACAAGTGTATAATCTTGATGTGTGTACCCGAAAGTGTGTATGTATTACAAAATGACTACGTATTCGGAATCTGCATGGGTCTATTTGGAAGGGCTTATTGGATTTATGTACTTGGAAGTATTTGTAAGCACGTATTATACGCCAGATATTTATAATGTAAGAGGCACAATTATCAGTCACTGTAAATTATTTAGCTAACCATTAGCTATGTTTAAAACTTGAAGAACAAATGTAAAATATCATATCTTGGTTAAACAGTATCCTCACTGCACTGCTATTCAAGGTAAACTTCTGGCAATAATAAAATAGTAGAAAAATGCACTGTAAACATCGGCGATACAAGTACAGTATGGCGGATGGACAGAGGATAAAGAAGAACAGAAGCAACGGAGACACGGACCCTTGGACACGGCTGGGGTGAGGGGCCTCAGCTCCCACGGCCTCCAGCAGCGGATAGAGGGGAGGCTGCCTGGGCACACACAGCACGGTGAGGGCTACTGTACTGCCCAGTACCGCGGCACTGCACAGGTCGTCTGCACACCACGTATTGTATATAGTACTGTACTTACTGGTTCAACAGGTGGCCTTAAGGAAATTTTATTATATTTAATAGACGAATGCAACAGAACCTATATTACTACTGCATCTACTACTTTTTCCGTATGTGGCTAAGAAAGTGGACTAATTTTTCATTTGTTCTATGGGATTTGTGGAATTCGCGTATTACGGCATGTTTACAACGCCGCCAAAATACAATAAAGATTAGCTTATTTTAATTGCGATTTTCGTAATAATATTACAACGAGCGGTAGGGTAATGTAATCAAGACTTATATTGGCTGTTGATTTCGCAGGCACAGTTACCAATGAAAACACCGTAATTGTGACGCGTAACGTCCATGCATCCGAGTTGTCCAAGGAACATTTAATCGTATGATTTTGACTTGAAATATCTCAGAGTAACATATATATCATGAAATCCTGACACATCTGTTGCCCAAATTTTTTTTACTCCCGTTTTTTCCGAAAAACAAAACACCACATGGTAAACGTGATGATAATGCATACCATATAGGCTAATGCCAGGCTATTAATCTATGTACATATATTATATTACCCAAGCGATGCGTTCACTATATGCCGTCTTTTGCGCTCAGTGATGAGGCACACTCGAGTCAATGAACAGAAATATCGCATTCTGACAGTATTATATCGAATTATGGTAGTACTATAATATTATAGTGCACAAAAAAGTACATAAAGCGTAGTATCGACTATAAGAATAAAAAAAATATCAGTGCACCTTAGAGCACACAACTCTAGGGTAAAGTACTGTAAGATTTAACAATCTCCGATACATATTGATACAGTAGTGCAAGCCAGGTGCCTAGAGAATATTATCTATGATATTAGTTCAAATTACAACAGAAATGTTTCGTGCTAGTAGAACATAATTTGATGGCTAACCATGTACACTTTATGTTATTTTCCACACTGAGACACATGATTCATTCCACTATATCCTCTCGGTGGTGAAGCGATTGTAGCTCTGCATTGCACCAAAGAAGCCCGGGTTCGATTCTCGGACGCTACGCTATGGATTTACACTGTTGGAGCACTCCAGCACCGAGAGGTGAGGCGAAGTACGACGAAGGATCCCAGATTGACTTTCATCACTGACTGCTTCTCCTGCTCTTCACAATAAAGGATCTTTAAAATTCTAAAATTAAAGCAAAAGAAAATCTCGTTAAGTGTTTCAACTGTATACGAGATAATAAATTATTATTATTATTATTACTAGTTTGAAAATTCGCTCATGCAAAGTTGCAAACTTCCTTGTTAGGAGAATTATCACCTTAATTCGCGAGTACATCTTACTTTCCTCGCAGAAACAGAACTATTTGAAATGTGTATGCGTCTGTTATGAGAGAAAAAGGTTATGTCAAGAAAGTGATGCAGGTGTTTTTAGGACAAGAATGGACAGAATTCCATCGATTGCCTACCTCTGAGGGTGATGGTGACCGACCGCTGCAGTCTGCCACGGGTGTTCTGAATACCGTCCGCCGGAAGCGGCAGCATCACCACGGTCATCTGAGATACACAGCCTCCTATATTTACCATTGCATCTCGTGCTGAGTACAGCTGAGATGATATCGGCACTCGTTATGTTCATTATGGCGAGGCCAAACTATACAGTTGCGTGATCAACTTTTATCTACCTCGCAAGTCGCCTCCATTACCTAGTGAAAGTCGGTATTTAAGATACCCTTTGAAAGTACTTAATTAAGTGCAACGGCGTATGAGCTCAGCGTTTACTCTCAACTTCTCGAGTTGAGCGTGCAATTGCATAGTGTGGACACGGCATTACTTGATCTAAGTACACATCTCATGAAAAATATTACCTAGAATACTTGACAATGCTTCTAGGTTTTCGGCGTAGTCATGACGAAGTACATTGCAGAATATACATATTAGTAAACTAGAAAGCGAAAATGACTGCAGCAAAATGCTAAAATAAATCTCTCGTAAAAACTACGGACTTTTGTAAACAACAGAATATTTCTGTTATTTTATGACGAATCCGCAACTCTCTTGATGAAATTTCCTTAACTTTGTATCAGCCTAACAAATTTTGCATGTTTCACGGGAAAATAATGTCTGCAAAAATGCCAAGACAATCACAAGATATTTCGATCTTACACAGTGCCCATTTAACACTCATCATTAACACCGAGGCTGCCTGACAGAAAGCGTGTTTTCAAGAATACACAAGACATTTTAAATTTTGCCAACGTCCGTAATCCACCATAACATTCGATTAGTTCAGTGCATTCTAATGATAAAAAATAAGCGATAGTAGTTGAAAATTTAGCACATGGCGCAGTGCGTGGCCCATAAGAGCTGAAAATCTACTCGTAGCTCATATCTGCACCCAGTGACGTAAGTGTTATACTCGTTTCGACAGGTTGTTTAGAGTCGGGACTACCGTTAGATTTCTGCAGTGATTTACACCAGCAAGACTCCGTAATTGCAATCATGCAACTGTCAGTGCGGTCCCGCGTCGCTACTCTGCTCGAGTTAAATCCTGGTAAGGTAAAGCAGAGTTCATACAATTGCCTTTTGTGCCTCGTAGAATGTACAAGACGTCTGAATGTATTATTGCTGCCTTGCAAATAACAGCAAAGTGTTCATCTTGCTGACGTGTATTTCATTCTAAATTTAAAGAGATGTACAAAATTATGAATGACACGTGCCAGAAGCAAGCTATCTGACGCTAACGTATTGTAGAACTATTGGTAGTCGTTTCACAGCTGTGTTTGCAGGAACGAAACAAAGCCTGCAAACACTTGGTGTCACTCCTAGGGACCACAATTATGATTTAAGTATGAACCCGCCTCAATTCATCGTTGGTACCACAACAACAACTAGAGAACACGCCAAGAGCGCATATCTTCACAAAGCAAAGCACTGATAAAGAACATTTTGAAATGTTTCAGAATCATGAATTCTTCCTAATGAAAATTTCAAGATACTGTAGTCCAAAATCCAGGATTTCCTCCAGATCATCATCAAAATTTTTCACTTTTTCATGAAGATCCATCCGTAACTTTTTTTGAGTTATGCTGTTGATAGGGACCGACACGGTGCCCCGGCCCCCGCAAGCCCCGGTCTTTTTCAGCCCCCTGGTCCCGGTTTATTGAAAATTACTTACCCCGGCCCCGGTTATCGATACCGGCCCCGGCTTTTCAAACTGAAAACCGGGGGTTTGGCCGGGGCTTTTTTGGGAAGAGAAAACACTTAACAAGCAATAAAACCAGTTTTCTGAGGAAGTTAACTTTTTTCCTTTTAAAAATTAATTCATTTTGAGTGACGATTGATCAATATCATATCAATATACTGTCTTAAACTACTGCCAGTGCAAGAAACCATCGGCCCCGACTATTTGGTTTTGGTCGCCCCGGCGCCCTCAGAGGCATATTCTGACGGGCCCTTTCCCTGCCACCATATATTTGGGCCCCACAAACCCAAGGGTCTCGAGCGCCTTCTCCGCAGGGGATGTAGCAGTTGGCCGCAGTTTCAGCTCAAAAGGTTAGTTTTTGTAAAGTTAGGTAGGTTCTCTATATTTCCCCTTCTGTTCCGCGAGGTGGGCCGCCGAATGGTAGTCGGCGACCCAACCCATTGGACTCCTATCTGCTCCCGTGTAGAGGGTCACAGAAGGGACCCCGCACGAGTGTTCGCTTTCTTCTGTCTTTTTCTCTTTTCGTTTTTCGCCTTTTTCCCTACGCGGCACGGCTGAGCGATTTCGTTCGGCCGAGCCGTGTAGAGTTGAAGATACTCGCGCCTTATTTCCCGCCAGACATGGTGCGCCTGGCCAAGATTGTTCTAATAGTACTCGTCTGAGTTCGACTCAACTTCTATAGTCTGACCATTTTATGAAGGAGGTTCGGACGTGGTCAAATTCCTCTATAGCGTTGCCAATTTTATGAGTATATCTGAGATCTTCTTCGACCCATATTTTGGACACGCCCACTAACTGCAAATAGAGAAACCTCAGAAATATTCATAGGATTGGCCCCGCTGTAGAGGAATTTGACCACGAGCGAACCGCCTTCATAAAATGGTCAGACTATAAACAATATCATACAAAATTGTATCACTGTTAGCTTATATAGTCATCGTATCTAATACGGCGGGAAAACCCACAATATGATAATAATTGGTTGCCCCGGCCGCGATTATGTATTTTATTTTTGGTCACCCCGGCCTCGGCCCAGGCTATTTGGTTGTCACCTCGCCTCGGCCCCGGATACTTGATTTTTGATCATACCGGCCCCGGTCTTTCCAAAATCGTCGCCCAGGTCGGTCCATAGCTGCTGGCAGACAGAGTAACAAACAAACCCCAGAAAAATATAACCTCCTTGGCGATAATAATGCAATTATTCCGGAAATATATTTATAAAAGAATTATGTTCAGTTAATGAATGATTTATTTATCAGGTAGTAACACCCAAGAGATCTTACTTGTTTGCCAATCTCTCTGGCTGACGGGTCTTCAACAAGAGGGCTGCCGCAGACACTGAAGTAGAAACAAAACACACACAATGTTACTGTCTGTCCACTTATATAAGTACGTGCAGAGGCTGTGAGTTTTTTAATGTGTGTATTCGAGCTGCAGCAACGATAATCAAATGAAACAACCCTTATTGAGAACACAGGAGGTTCACAAATACGCTAACAAGAGTGAACCTATACCTGCAGACATGCTTAGCCATGAGCAGCTCTTATAATAATGTTGTCTCCTCGGAGACCAACTCGGATTACGGCAGTAAGCCTTAGAAGAAGTTATTGTATGTTTAGCGAAATTTAGGGAGTTGTCACGACAATTATCTTATCGACCCTCATTCCCTCAAGCTGTGGATTAATCGAAGATTGAATTTTTTTTATAAGAAGAACTTCAAAGGAATATCACCTGTAGAGTAAGTATACTGACTGCCATGGTATAAAGAACTGAATACCGCTACAGCAATTGCGAAGTAAAGAATTTCTTTCGAGCTAAGCTCTACATGTGCGCTACCTACATAGTGTTATTCATACGGGAAAGACAAGATTAGGTGTTTACCCTACCTTTCCGAATATAAAATGATGGCACACACGTAGAAATCTATGCTACAGTAAGTTTATATATTTACCATTTAAAAGTATAGGTATCTATCCAGACTCGTGCTTAGATTTGCCTCTTTAAATAGATTAAAATTTACCCTAATAGAGAGTTCTCTAAGAAAAGTTGCGTATCATATATGATACACTTCTACGGAACGGCCAAGAGTCAGCCTCAAACAGCTCGAAACAGCTCCTAACACCAAGACTGAAATTTAGTGCGCATGTATGTAATTTCTTAGTTATTTTCTGCCCAAATTTACTGTAATTTCACACGACCAAAGTGTAACTGACAAGTTAGGTGCGTGTAGCTTACGTGCAGCAGGGGCAGGCTTGCAGCGTGGCAGCCTCGCACGCCCCAAAGACGTGCTTCCTGACGTGCAGGTCCCTGTTGGAGCCCACACACCCGCGCTGGGCTCCTCCGCTGCACCGGTACCGCACCCACACTCTGCATGTACAGTGTATTGTACACTCCACATGAAATGCCTTATCGATATGCTGCTTCGCAAACTAATCTTGTCTCTAATCATCCGCCAAATGCCATCAATTTGCCACTAAAACAAACTATTTTAGAAAACTGTCTTTTTTTATCAAGTATCGAAATGCAGATTAATATCAATGCTGATTAATGATTTCACTTGAACGGATAACATGAATATGAGTATAATCTCGCTCTGAATTACATCGCAAACGAGCTAGTTAGTCGACGCAGCATATACATATATACTGTAAATGTGAGTATCACAAACTACTAACTGAACACTCTTATCATCATTCCTATGTAATATTGGCCATTCTTTCAAAGTGAACCACCTCTACCAATACAGTTGACTTTGTCGAAGCGTTTTACACTGAAAAATGAAACGTTAGCATTGCTGTTTGCATTATAATGCAATTTGGCAACCTAAAAAGATATCCCTTTAACCATGTGCAGTGTAAGGTAATGCGTAGGTACCTGACACATGTTACTTAGCACACCATACTTGGTACTGTGACTGGGTGGCTACCAACGGCCGCCAAGGGCTACTAAAGGCGTCTTTTTCTAGCCATATTCTTGGTCAGAACACCGTGATCCTGATCATCGTGATCAACGAAAAGCACAGGAACAGTCAATAATTTTTTCTAAACACAAACCAGAGAGGCACCGTTTGTTTCCAAAAAATATATGTCAACTAGAGATCACTCTAAGAGCGCATACCTCCGCCAAGCAAGGCAACGATAAGTAAAAATTCAAACTGGTTCTGAAACCATGATTTTTTTTTTTTCTATTAACACCAAAATTTTATCATTTCTGCCTTTGATCGTATTAATAATTCGAGTAATTTTCGTTAAGATCTGTCCTTAACTTTTTCAGTTATGCTACTAACAAACATTATGATAAACATAAGTCAAACACACGCACTGACCAACCGATCATCACCAAAATTTAATCATTTATGTCTTTTAACATTATTAACAACTGTTGTAAGTTTCATAAAGATCCATTCATTATTTTTTGAGTTATTGAGCTAACAAGCATGAAATCCAAACATAGCGACAAATAAACGAACGAACAAGTAGATCATCCAAAAAATTTGGTTAGTTACTCTTTCTAATATACCTAACAACTCATGTAAATTTCATGAAAATCCGTCCATAACTTCTCGAATGAAGGCCTTAAAGAAAAATAGGCAGGCAAACAGACAAACAAAGCACAAACAAAAGTTAATAATTTGTTACTGTTAACATGTCTAACAATCCCTGTAAATTTCGTAAAGATCTGTGCATAACTTTTTGAGTAATCTTGCTGACAGACAAAGAGCGTAACGGACAAACAGACAGACACGACAAAAACATAACCTCCTCGGCAGAGGTAATTATACTGACGGTGTATGGATTTCAATGTAAGTAGATTTCTTCTTAAGTTTAATTCATTTTTAAGGCAAGGCACAGGTGAACTAGCCATGTTAAATCCTTCTTCGACACTGAATAGGCTTCAAAAACTAACGAAATTACAATTCTGTAAATCAATATACAGTATGGAACAGCCACAATAATGTTGTTCAGTTTAACCTTCAATGTAAGAAAGGATCACAAATTTGCATTCTAAAGTTTGAGTTTCTGCCTATCCAACATCTGGCATCACTCTTTGAATACGCTAGATCTCGTGCGGAGGAAAATCATTTTGCAATCGTGATCCCGGATCAATCACACATGAAAGCTATCATAACCACGTCACATATGATGACAAAACCATACGAATGCTTCAGAATCATCCACAGGGTGGCTACAAAAAGACAGGGCTCATGGATGTCACTGGGATTGAGCGAGTTGAGGAAGGCTTCACCCCGGGAGTGTGCTCACTTCAATACTGTTCATTATTTTGAAAATATATATGCGTATGTATCTGAAAAATATCAGAAACTATAGGAGACCTTGGACCGTATTAGAAAGGGTTGATCCATTTTTTAAAGTGGACCTACTCCCGTAACCAATTAACCTTGGATAGAGATCGGCACAATATTGGACTGTTGGGTGAATATCTCAGCCTTGTCAACCTATCCTGTATCAGTGCTTTTCCAATGTGCACTAAGAAAAAGGGAACTTGTGCATTGTCCAGCAATGTTGAGCGAACATTGGGTCACTCTTGGGAAGAGTTTTATGAAAACGCCTAAGATCTTATTATAGGTATCAGGAAATTAGTTAAATTTCTGATGTAAGGAAAAATATGAGAAGCAAATAATACCGGATAGCAATAGTGGGCCAATAATAATTTCCAACAGTTATCCGACGTTTGGCAATTTTCTCTTAAGACAGGACGATGATGAATAAACGCAGAATAAACACTCACGTATCAACACTCATGTATGAATAAACACTCACGTATCAACACTCATGTTTGAATAAGCACTCGTGTATCAAAGAAAAATGCAAATACTTCGATGAAAACTTATCTTATTCCTAAAATTGTCACCCTTGACTGGAGCCCAATAAGTTTTACAAGGAAGCTTGTTCACTATCGTTAACGTCGCATCGGATTTATTTTTCAGTCAAAGTTGATCGCCGTAGCGATATTAATAATAATCCTCGATGCTGTATCAATACATTGGCATTAATGCACTACTCTTCCTGTTTTGTGAAGGCAGGATAACCAACTGCTTCGTCGGCTGAACTTTCACCGACAATGTTGGTCCCACATTGAAAAAAAAATGATCGACTTTCCAAAAATGAACAGTGGACCAATGTTGGAATGCAACGCTGGTCCGACCTGATTCCGATGTTCAGTGCTACGTTCATGGTGGCGGTGCTACACGGTTGCTTACTAGGATATCAGTAGTGCCTTGATGAATTAGAGGATGGCTACTTATTTTCATCACAGCATATTAACGTCAGCAGTCATTACATATACGGTACTGCAGTACTACTACTACTGGTTTTGTGTGAGTATCGTTGCGGCAAACTGCGCTCGAACTCCGGTGGAGGTTCCAGTATACGACCAAGAAGTGTAGGGAGATAGTCAAAGTAAGGATGAAAAGGGGATAGGTAGAGACGTCAAGAAGGTCCTCCCAGAGAGGCACAGATATGAGGGCTGTCGGTAGTGCGTTGCACGAAATATACTGGTATTGAATTTCTCAGCATCTCCAGTTTAATAGCCCCTAGCAAATTGGAATAACGTTATGAATAAGAAATAGCCAGGCGTGCTATTCTGCATACGCCTCTTTGCCAGTAACGACACAACAATGTAAGCCTCAAAGTAAACATAATTTTGATTGGTTCTTTACGTCTGAAGTTCCCTCACAGACAAATGTACTCACGTGTACGGTTTAGGCGGTACAGTCACAGCCACAATTCTCCCTATGATAAGCGCCATACGGAACCGTGCTGGAGGGTGACAAGTCTCCCTGATGCTCCATACGCGCCATGGTGCCATAGGCGGCACTCCCTGCACCCTCAGGCGTACTAAAATCTGCATGTATGTAAGTTACGCTGCAGCTCACGACCAAGGCAGAAGAGAAAGCCGAATTTGATCATTTAGTAGGTGGTTGGTTATGCAGTAGTAAATATTATCTCAAAATTTTCTAACGAATAAAAAGTTGTGGCATTTGAATGAGTCTTAGTTGTTGGGTTATAAATATAATAATTCCTGCTATCAGTCAATTCAGTCTCACAGGTACATAGACAGGTATGAAAATGGGGTTTTCAATGGAGTTCTGACTGTCAACTCGCAATTAACGAGCAACTGTTACAACTTACTACAGTGCCTAGACATAAGTATTTGCACAACTCTATTTTTTATGTATTTTAAAAATTTAGGGACTGCTTTAGGATAATTGATACAGGAAGTTTATATATATTTATTTACTTATATGTTCGGTGTCACGCTCTTAATAACGAAATAGATAGGCAAAAATTAGCTCTGGCCTTCCTGGTTTAAACAGTGTATTCATCTGCTTAAAGGCTGTGGTCATTCTGCCATGCTTCATAGGAAACTAATACGTAGAAAATATTCCAGGTTCCAGATGATGGCACTCGAACAGTATATCTGAATTCCGGTGTTTCTTTGACCACGTTGAAGTCCACGATGTATGTAGATGCATACGGCTTCTGTTAACAATCTCTTCCATCGTGATGTGTACTCTCTTCTGAGATTTACTCCATCCAAACTTCAGCTGGTACTCTTATTTTTTCATTATCAAGGCAACTGGTACGATATTCTTGAGCGGTCAGCAGGCGCGTAAAGACCACGATGATTCCTCGGCAGCAAATTATTTTCTCCACTTATTTTGAGTTCTTCTTGCAACAGAACAAGTTTTCTTTTGAGGAAAAATTTTCCGAGTCCGAGTTATACGCCACCCTTGAGTATCTTGGATACAGAGTGTCGTATTTATTAGAAGCAGTATCGACTGCGGGCAAAAAACGTCGCCTTATTGTGCATCACCGAAAGAAGCTGGGTGTTGTTCAGCCTTGCACGCTTATCTCTATGGTTCCCTAATTCAAGTTGGCAGTTGCGCAGCATCCTATACACAAGTAAGCTATCGTATTGACTGGAATACAAGACGTTCAGGTTCCATAGTTTAGAGGAGTAATTATAAGACGTCTTTGTTCAGCAGACGTCTCATAATTACTCCTCTAAACAAGGAAGTTAATAAGAGCCTTACATGTATAGAAGGGAGCTCAACAGTCTACCCTAAATAGTTGATAACCTGAGAAATCATGAAGAACATGTCCCGTCAACACGGGGTACTACCCAGACAGGGAGCTCCCATTTATAGATGTAAGGCTGTGCCTTAAGATCTTTGCGATGCAGCTAAAGGCAACACAAGACGGGTCTTCACAAATTCTTCGATATCATTATTGACAGCGCAGGCACTCTAGTATGTTATATAAACTTCCTGCATTAATTATCCTAAAGCAGACCCTAACTTTTTAAAAATACATAAAAAATAGAGTTGTGGAAGTACTTATGTCTAGGCACTGTACATCATAACAATAAAGCTACGCTGATTTACCCATTCTTCATAACAAGCAAAGGGTATGGACAATCTTTCACTAATTCATAAGTTTCACAATGGAAGTGAGCGACCCACCTGAGCTTCTGTGAGCAGATGACCCGTCTCGTTCTCGATGGGCCGATGGGAAGTCAGTGACACAAGCGTAGTGTTGAGATCCTCCGGCAGCACAAGCGACTCATTAAGACCATCATTATTTACTTCTTCTCCAGTTCTGCCTTCGCTCTCATGCATTGTAGAAATTGATTCGTTTAGAGCAGCAGAAGTTGGATTATTGCTCAGCGAGTGAAGGCTTAAACGGTTATCCAACGTATCCGAGGAATCCTCTTTGCGCGCAACTTGTGCGCCTTGTGAACTAGTCATTTCCTTTTCCAGACGTAATTTCTTGAGCACCTTGCCTGAATGAACTGCTGGTCTGTGTTTCGGGTCCAGATCATGTGCATTTGGAATGTCCAGAAGGTCATGAGATGATCCCATGGTACATGCGGAATCTGTGGCAACAGTTACAGGCTGTTTACCGTACGCTAGAGTTCCGTTGTCGAACCGCGCCAGCCAGTCCTCGGCCGCAAGCTTGTCCTCTTTAGTTTGCGGACCCTTGCGTTTGCCCTCACCACCATTTTCAGGATAAAGTGACACATCCGCCTCAAAGAAACTGTCCGGGTCTGGATGCAGTAATCCAAATCTCGGCAAAGCATTTCCGTTAGGAACTTTTCTCATATTTCGCTCATCGACACCCTCAGCACCAGCCGTTGCTCTCGCTGCTGAAGTTACCAAGGTAGGTACGGAATGCTCAGAAGTGAGCCCTAGCCTAGTGACCAGGCCACGATCCCTAGAGTGGGACCGAGAGCTGTTACGCTCATCAGCCACAGATTCTGCGTCGCTCGCGAAAGATTCGTCAGAACACGCAGTGATCTCACTCTGCCCAGCCTGCATGTTCAGTACACAAGCCACGCTACACGCGTGCACCAGTTTCTGGAAAATTTGTTCTGCTTCTCGTGGCCGCCAGAACACAGCATCGGCCAGATCACCTAGGGACGAAGTTGGAGACCATACACACACAAAATTAGAGCACTCTGAGAAGGCATACCTCCGCCAAGCAAGGCATTGTTAATGAAAACATCAAATTGGGCCAGAAACCAAGATTTCCTAAATACCACCACAAAAATTTGATCATATATGCCGCTTGACATTAATATAGTTTCTGTATTTTTTAAGATCCACCCGTAACTTTTTGAGTGATATCGTGTGCAACATATAGTCAAACACACAAACGAATGTTCTGTTCATCACAAAAATTTGATCAACTGTGCCTATTTACATTTCTAACAATTCTTATAAATATCACGAATATCCGTTGATAACTTTTTGAGTGATGAACTGTCAACATCATAACAAATATTGGGCAAACATACGAACGGACTAACCAATCATCACCAAAATTTGGCATTTGTGTTTTTTAACATTTCTAATAATTATTGTAAAATTTCATAAATATCCGTTCATATATTTCTGTGTTATATTGCCGAGAAACCTAAAATAAAACATAGACACAGAACGACAAACAGCTCATCACAAAAATTTGGTCGTTTGCTCTTCGGAACGTTCCTAACAATTCGTGTAAATTTCGTGAAGACCCGTCCATAACTTTATGAGTAATGTTGCCCTGAAAAAGGAGGCAAAAAACAAACAAACGGTTAAGCGGATCTTCACCAAAAGTTAATCATTTGTTCCTCCTAACATGCCTAGCAATTCCTGTAAATTTTGTAAAAATCCGTAAACCACTTATTGAGTTATCTTGCGTGGTGAGAGAGAGATATAGACACACAAACAGAATAACAGACAAACAAGACAAATGCATAACCTCTTTGGCGGAGGTAATGATATTAAAATCGTATCTTCACCAGAAGATTGTGCTTACATACAATATTTAAATCATATAGTTGTATCCTGGCAAGTGGCGTAGTAAATAGCATCTAGCGATAGTGCAGTTTAATTGTTTAATATGCATATTTGTTTCAATATATTTAACAGTTAGATTTACACCCCATTGGTCGAGTGGTTAAGAGTACAGTATAGCCACACTCGTCACGAGATCGAAAGTTCTACTCCCGAGCTAGAAAAAAAGTAATGCGTCTCAGCAGTGCAGTGTCAGCGTTTCCGTCATTCATAGTGGACAAAGGGGCACAGGCCTAACCAGACATGGTGACAATCGGGATAGGGATCGCAGTAGTCACGAGCCTTCCGCCTATGGCTCCATAACTCAAACAGTGGGTAGCTGACTGCAGCCGTACGTCCCTCTGGGTCCTAGAGAGGATTTATTTGCAGCACGAATAAGTTTTTTTTTGTTTGAGTTGTCTAGTTGGGTTGCGTAGTCAAGGCAGCTCTACCTTTACCTTTCTCTGTCATAATTGTAGTTTTCCGGCGTTGATGATAGTCTTTATCGAATTGAGTCGTTTATCTCTCTACTCGATACACGATACTCTATACATTATTATACTATTTTAACGTGACTGACTATCAGATCAGACTTTCAACTTCAACCCTAGCTGTTTTGCCTATAACTTACAAGCAATAAAATTAAACTACATCGCAGGATGCTACAGCAGTGACGCACCATTGAGTTGGTGAAGCTCCGCCAGGTCAATAGGCAGGTGAAGGTGCAGCACCACAGGCGGACGGTGCATAGTGAACCTTCTCTTCATCACACGCTCAATGCTAACAAGCATTCCGCTCTCCTGCAGCCACAGCAGCGCTCCGTGTTGCAATGACATATTGCCTTACCTGTAGTCACTCTGCACAGCATAAAACATATTGAAAAGAAAGGCCTTTTTTCGCAGCTGCAGAGACGTGTTTTGGTCAAAATTTTTTAGTTACTTGTCCTCACACACTCACAAGTTATGGCGCAATGGCAACCTGAAAAGCGGTAACGACGACTGCGACATGACTTTCGGTGACGCAGGCAGCCGCTCAGAAACATCTATTGCCAATGAAGAAGGCTTCAGCTTACACAGGGCTCTGAAATATGAGTCGTTTCTTGCAGTTTGTACTCTATGGCAAGCGGCTATGGTCAAGCGGCTATGGTCAAGCTTTGAGTATACCTTTCACTTCTGAGATATTTGAAAGTTGCTATGTCGCGTAGTTGTAGCGTAACATTGAAATGCCGCTAGCTGTAGTCACGAGAACATGACCACCAATGTGAAAAGTCGAGCATCTGGAAAACTTTTGCGATAGTGTGCACCCGCTCTTAAGAATGTAGGGTAAATTGGTATACTACTGTAGCACTTTGCTCGAAATAGAGACTCCTTTTAGAATGGAGACAATATTGCTGTCTACGTTTAGGAATTCCACTGTACCTGACTGAAATATTTCGGAATAGCAATCAACTTGATGCACGTGACCAATGCACGTGACCAGGAAGCAAAGACCGTAACGGAAGTGTTAAAGCCCTTATGGCTTTAGGGGTACCACGTTTACTGAGCTGGGTGTTCAGGGTTAAGAAAATAATAACGAATACCAGAATTTACTTGGGTGTCCTGCATTTACACAATCATAGTTCAATCGGATGGAAGGTTGCTGGCTAGCACGGATTTCAAATGCGGAAGTTCAGCACATAGTCTATTCACTTGGTACATCCGATAAAGTAGAGCATAGTAGTTGACAAGACACGTCTAATAAATTCGTTTGTGTGTGGTTGTAATTATTATTGCATTTGCTCTGCAACAGATATAAATCAATTGATGAAAGAGACTTAATATGGCCTATATGATGGTCCTATAGCAATAGATATATCCAATATTACAGCAAAACTATAAAAAATGCACAGTAAAAGACATGAGCGAGATATCAAGCGTGGGGCACAAACGACACGAAAGAAGTGAGAGAGGTCCGAAGGAAGGACCGACCCTGCGGACGTTCCGTCCTTGTTCTCTCGCACAAAATTAAAGACTTGTGGTAACAGGGAGGACTCACGGGAAATTGGCATCAAAAAGTGACGTCATCATCGACGAATCTATGGCTAAGCAGCCTACGAGTATTTTAACTAATTTAACCAGAAAAAATCGTCTTAAAATGCTAAATTCATCCCTAGCGTATAAATAAAGTAAGAAAATATATACTGATTTAGCATTGATCTATAGGAAATTGCAGTGCATGCTGATGGAAACTTTCACAGCACTAGCGCCGAATTTGGTAACTTTTTGCGATCTGATTTAACTTCGTTTTCTTAATTGAAGCCTTATTTACGCTTCATTTTCAGTTTACAGTGCTCTTCACGAACATATATAAGCACCGTTATAGCCAATTCTGCACGCGAGAGAAACCACAGTAACAGTTAGCCTACTGCTCGAACTTTCTGTACTTGACGACAACATTTTACAGTATTTTGCAGCTCAAGTAGCTGGCCAGTCATGAGCGGGAGATTGAATGAAATAAATCTTTTCGAAAAAATTCGGTGATATGTTTAAGAAAATAACCTACGAAGGCCTGAGGTCCCACACTCAAATACTTCAACTCGTCGATGTGATGTAAATTTGCTACGTGCGGTCACGGCTAAGTTTCATTTTAATCCTATTGAGTCCTCCCGTTGCATTCTTTGCTTCCTGCACGTGACCAACACATAAGTATAGATCAACGCACGTGCTGTTCACCACATATCTAGAAGTTGAGGGGGCTGTCGATAGTAGATAATGCAAACGAGATAAGATTAGATCCATGTCGTTCTGCACGTAGCGAACGCATTCAGTTTTGCATATCATACAATAACATAACCTAAAGTATCAACGAGCAGCAGGCAAAGTCGAATTAAGCTTATGTGTACTTGCTAAATACTTTTGACTTGTCCTGATCATCGGACAGGAACGTTGGCCCTGTCACTTTGAGTCAAATTTCAAGTGTTAACTTCGAATCGATTTCCCCTGAGACGGTCATAAGCTCAGTACTGCTTGGTTCAATGGAGTTTTCGTCTGTATTCTTGTCGTCTTATAAGTAATTGAGTTGAGGCTAACACCGGCAACACAATTCAAAGTGGCAGAACTAACGTTCCTCACTGAAGTTCCGGACAAATCAAGCCTAATGGGCTAAGCGTAACTCAAACTTTAGCTCTTCAATCGATTATATCTCAATAAGCTATTTCATAAACAAATCGCCATGAAATTATTAAAAAACGGCCACCAGTTCTGAAATTTTTTCAGGAGCTTGTTTCCATTGATAGACGGAAATAAAAGAAGGAGAAATATGAGTAAACATTGATAACTATAACTAAAAAGATAGGAGAAATGATAAAGAAAGGAAGAAGCCTGCATGTTACTATGAAACAAAAAACATAAACCTAACGAACGAATAAATAAAGAGAAATTCAGCCACATACTCTCAATTGTCATTCACCTTTGCCCATAATTGCAAAGCACGCGTACTCCAGAAAACATATACGCATAGCAGTTACAGCAATAATTCGGCAAAGACGATAATTGTTTACGACTTTCTAGTGTCAGTCAATGACTCCTGTTCTGGTCATCATCAACTGATTCGTCTTAGAAGCAATATTAAGTAGTTATTATTGCTCCCTGGGCTACACCAAGCCAGGTTATGCTTATTTTGCTGACCATTGTATGAGGCATATACCAACGCTCGAAAGGGATAAGAATCGTGAGATGAAGCTGTTTGTAGCAAAATATTTTTCATTTGAACATTAGTCAAGATTTTTTTTTGTCGGACATGCATTTTCAAATTAAAGTGTCAGCTAGAAAGGGTTGTTGAAGTAGATGCAAGTGGAGATGATAAAGACTTTTTTTTATGTTGAGGAATGGGTAAAATTGATCCGTTGGTCGTTGGTTTCAACGGATCGTTGGTTATCTGTTTCAAGTGGAAAGTTTAAGCTCTGGCTGCGTGCTGGAAGATATTTTTTAAAAATAAATTTTAATATCTGCTTGTTACAGATGAGATGAAGCGCTTTGTAGCTAACTGTTGTGCATCTGGCCAGTAAATAAGATGGTGTCGTAATACAAGCAATTATTGACCCTATTTAAGTCCTTCCGGTTACAGGGTGTGAAAATTTTTACAGCAAAATTGAAAGAAAAAACACTATTTTTCCACCAAAACGATAAAAATTGGTCCTGTATTTCTTGAGACAAAGTGAAGAGAAGCGTACAAATTTCAGTTTAGGGGGAAATCCCTATTGAACACTGACAAGCCATTGATATTTTATAAAGAGGGAGGAGTTACTGAATATTACATTCGCTGGCGGGAAATGATATAAAGTGTTTACGTTTAATTAAAACATATGTATTTCTCTCTAAAATAAACAAGACGAACTGATAGGACAAGTATTCTGACGCTCTTTTCCAACCCTAGGAAGATTGTAAAGACGCTTTGATATACACACAGCGGCTCAACCAGCTACTTTTTTGCTCTAAAATGATCAGAGGAGCTTCAGTAATTTAATAAAGTAAATGTGGCGCTAAATTTCAAAACGTAGTGTGACTTAGTTAGCTGGCTAGCTGCGGCGCAGAAAGTGCCCCACTTCTCAGTGTTGCTTGAGATTTATTTGGTAGCACTTCGTGGGGGATAGATATAAAAGTGGCAGCCCAAAAAACCTGGGCCCTCCTTAAAAACAATAATAGACTCGCGGGCCACCAGGCAGCCGAGGCTCATGGCTGAAATATTCGATGGCGGGAATATTCTGCCTCCTATGTCATTATATATTTACACGGAAGTAGTAGTAGAACTGTTACTAGCGCTTCAGGGGCACGCGCTCTGTGTGTTGCCACGAGAGGGCTGAACACGGCGCCAAAACTACCTTTGCGCCCGCCCGCACATACTCCCACTATCTATAATAATCCACTACCTCTCGGTGGTGAACTGACAGCGTTTCTGCCTCGCACCAAAGGAGGCTCGGGTTCGATTCTCTGCCACTATGCTATGGATTTACACAGCTTGGAGCACTCCTGCATTGAGAGGCGAGGAGAAGTATGGCAAAGGATTCCAAATTGGCTCTCAACGCTGACTGTTTCTCCTGCTCTTCACACTGCCAGTTCTTCAAAGTTCTTGACTTGAGGCTGAAGAAAACCTCGTTAGGTGCATCCAATGTATACGAGATAATAAATGATGTTGATTATTATTAATATTATTTCAACCCATGCACTGTGGATATCAGTTCCTCTTCCCTCCCCCGTTGGTCGGACTATAACACATGGCTGAACTAATATAAGGATATCACATCGCATAACATCAACGAAAGTGAGGATAACCTGGCGATCGGATAGCCAGCCTGAGGCGTTCTGTAATTAGAACTTACTTGTGCTACCGCTACCTGAGAGATGGCAACCGAACCCGAAATGCGGTAATGAAAATGCCATCTATCGACGAGCGCTTTACGCTTAACAATAACGAAACTCTTTGTTAACTGTTATAGCGTCAATGGAAGTTCGAAGCAAGCAAATGCAGTTACCATACTTACGCTGATCTACGGGGGTTTTCGTTGGTCATTTGTAAAATTTATGTAGTGCTTTTATTTGCAATAGATGGTTCTGAGCCGTAACCTGCATCATCGTAACCCGTGTCGCTATCGTCGTTACCGCTTTTCGGGTTGTAATTACGACAGAACATATGAGCGGCGGGGTCACCGGTGTAGCATCGATAATGCCGGCGCCATACGCTAGCCAAAAGAACGCGTTTTCGAGTTATGACCAACCAATTGAAGTCTAAAAACCTGCGCACTCACGCTGTTGCGCAAGCTCTCAGGAGGTGGCATGCAGCTCTTCTGTGCTCGACTTGCCAAATGTTAACACACCGCCAGTGGCTCCATGTACATATCTCGGAAGAAGTATAGGGGGAGGGGGAAGAGGGGAGAGGGGGAAGAGAGGAAGGGGAAAGAGGGGGGAGGGGAAAGAGGGGGAGAGGGAAAAGGAGGGAGGGTAACATCAACCTTCGACAGTTCGTCCAAAAAGTAGTTTGCGGTAGCTTATCTGCTGTGGCTCTCTCAGGCGGCTTCCTGATGAGCTCAGTTCTCATAGTCATTTAGTGGCCGCACCACAGTTGCGTAGCCTGCACCAATTTAGCCTTATACAAGCAAGAGGGGGTTGGCGGAAGATGCTAGCCAAAAATTATCGTTCAGGAGCACAGTTCATTTACTGAAGATAGTTGTGTCAAATTTGAGTGTAAGCGCTACGCCCCTAAATTTTTAAATTTGTGACGTCATATCTGCATCACGCCTCTGCTACAGCGAGGAATCTTTGATATTTCCACAGTGGCGTGACGTAATTTTGACGTCACAAACCTAGAAATTTAGGAGGGAAACGCATACACCCAAATTTGACACAACTATCTTCTGTAAATGAATTGTGTTCAGGAGGCAGAAGTGGATGGACTCTAGGGGAATAGCGTCGTAACTTGGATACCGAGTTCTATATACGTCGAGTGCACTGAAGACTTAAAAATGTGAAATTTCAGTCACGTGGAGAGTATCTGCAGCCGAGACAGTTGAAGAAAAGCACGAGTCTACTGTTTTTAAAGCTAAAAGAAACATCAACATGCATCTACGCTACATACTCCCGCCAGACCGAGCGTCAGCCGGCCAGTATGACAGCCTCGGAGTAAGAATCTACTGGACTGCGCTACAGCCGCCGTCGCTGGCAGCGTCTCCCGTAGGCACTGGCTTAAACTCCCCTACTCTAATACTTCCAACTTCAGCAGTCATTTTGGCTCAGAGGCTGAGTAACAGAAAGTTTGACGGTGCAGTTAAATGGTTTGCCCCACACCAACACAAGCTAGTTACAGAACCTCCTCGAAACAATTTTGCAGTGAATTTTCCCAGTAACCTTTTCTGGAGAATAAAAAATCTTCAATTTAGTAGGCATAGACAGAATGTTCAGCTAAGACAATTGAAAAAGCATGTGCCTGATGCTTCGAATTAGTGGAAGCATGAGCTCCAGTAGACATTTATTCCGAGATGCCAGCCAGATCGCACCATGATTGGGGGCCGCAGGTTAATAAAGTTCAAGTCCTTTTTGTCATCTTCCCCTGTGCTTCCTCCTAGCCATTAATCTTGGTTTGTTCGCTCACGTAGTCGACACAGCTGATTATTTGAAGATATTGTACCATAAACTTTGACTTAACAGTAATTGGAGTGGTAGTGGGTAGCATCTATAATATTATTTTGCTTGTTAGATTTTTGTTAAGCTGTTCAGCCTATAACAATGGCAACGTCGTTTATTTGAGCGCATCTCTGACCAAGGAGCTTTGAATAGAAAAGACAAGAGAGGAAACTCCGCGGCAGTTTTGTGCCTGTCGCATCAATCGAGGCGTAAGTGGTGCATATGAAGTAATAATAATAATAATAATAATCCCATATATTTCTCATCTGGAGACTGCGTCCAACAAGGTTAGGACACAGTATCCTGAGGTTTTCATGCTTAATACTAACATAGGAATAATACTAAAAAGTA
>LQNS02004412.1:13441243-13455214 GCA_001587735.2 Parhyale hawaiensis | reverse complement strand
ATGCTGGCCCAAAATTTTGGTCGTCCTGGCTGCTTCCCTCTATAAGCAGTAATTATTAAATTCAATTTCTATTGCTCTCTCGGAATGGCAGCATCAAACAACAACAACAAAAAAAAAAATCCGTATAAAAAGAATTTTTTATACAAATTTACGTCCATTGAAGCTACTTAGTAGAGTCCTCTTCTAACATATTGATGTATACTTTCGCCCTGAACGAACAATTTCGTAGTTCTTTTCCTGAAAAATAGCTGTCTGACTACTCTATTACACTGCAATACATAACATTAGTAAGCTGCCATCAAAGAAGACACATGAGAAAGGTAATGCGAAGCGGATGCGATTGCTTTTTCAACTAAAGACTTTCAATTCATTTGAGACTCCACCATCAGGACTGACCAATAATAAAAAGTGTTCTGTAACTATGTAAGCTAGTCGTGCGAACCTTTTCATGACCTTCGTCAAGCAAAAAGTTCCGGTACTGCAGACGCTACCACAGTACACTAAAGGTACTGTGGTGCGGAAACACGGTTGCCAATTTGGCGATAGAGCCTGAGAGTCACTAAATCTGGAGACCGGTAATTTTTTGAAATATCTCTCAAGCCTGGAGGCTGTGCCCAAGAAACCTCGTCAAAGTTGACGAAACAACAATAAACTGTGGTATCTAGCTCTGTTCTCGGCAAAATTTACAATTTGGTGTCTAGTGGTATTTTCTGGAAACATTGAGTATTACATTCTCAAAGTATAAATTAACGAGGAATAAGTGCTGAAATACTGTAGAAAGCTAGTGTAGTGGAAGTAAAATTACTCCATATATCAAATTATGATGCACATCGTTTACAACTACGAGAAAAAAAAAACATTGTGGCGACATTTTTCGAAATCGCTATATGCGCTCTAATGTATTACTGCTATTTTAGAGCGCATATAGTGATATTTAGCGAATACCATTTGGCAACACTGTTTGTGATTCTGCGCGGGAGCTTCAAGGTCGTGTATAATCAGTCAGAAGCAATAGCTTTATTAGAGTATACTTTCAGGCCGTTGTGGCATTCTTAACAAAATTTATGGGTCATAGATCATTTGCGTTGAAACATTGGTATTGAAGAACGACCTTCGCTTAAGCTAGGCTGACTCTACCAAAGTGAATAGTGATGTCAACTTTATTCGGTAATATTTTACTTTAACTTACACATGATTTTTATTATGTTCAGTATATTAATTGAGTCAATTTAAGACAATAATAAGAAAAATGTTTCTGTCGAAAATGATTAGTTTTTGAGATATATGACTTTGAAGTTCCCATTGTTTTTCTATAGGAGAAAATACTGGGCAATCCCATACAAGTGGAATTACTGTATTGTTAACTAGGTTGCTTAGGTTCCTTTTAGGTTGCTAGCAAGCCTGTAATGATGTCGGCTATTTTTTCCCATAGGAAAACAAGGGAACTTCAAAGCAGGGTTGTGGAGTCGGAGGATTTGAGGGGGAGTTGGAGTCGGAATCTCACTTGCTCTAGGAGTTGAAGTCGGAGTTGGAATTTTTGGTCCAATTCCGGGAGGCCATTTATAAACAAATATCATTCAAATCTAAATTTTCAGTCACAAATTTAAAAAAAATGTAAATGTGGATATTTTTTTTTTGCACATTACTCTTTTACAGCTATAGCTACCATGTATTTTCCTATTCTATGTGATGAGGCCATTGAGAAAATGTTGCGTAGAACTTTTTCACCTTGTACATTATGCCCCCCCTCAATTTATGCCTCTCCCCCCCCCCCATATTTCAGAAAGTGTGCATTGTCGCCAATTATTTGGCGACTTTTCATGATTAGCAATGACCATCTATGTCTTTTTGGCGACTCTAAGAAAGGGGCTTTGCGCAAATATGTCTTTTCGGTGACTGCAGAAAATAAACATTACCCAGATGTGTCAATTTGGCGACTAACTGTTGCAGACTTTAAAAGCGCTACAAACAGCCCTGTCCTGTCGGATTAAATCTTTACCAGTAGTAATTTTTCTTGGCTGTGAGTCAAGTAACAAGTGTGAGACTGTGAGACAGTTTGTAGACTCATTGCCGGGTGATGAACACAGTAAATTAACCAAAAAATGGTTAAGTTTCAAGTGGTAGCGCAGAGTATAGTTTTAATTGTGATTGATAAGCTTTATGTACCTGTAAGATTTGGCAACTGGCGACCACTTCATCGGCGACTGGCGACAACATTTTGTGGCGACTGGCGACCTGATTACCCCGGCGACCAGCCCCCTTGACCCTCGTTTGGCGACTCCTCTGCCACACTCTGGAATGTGCCCCCCCCCCCTCTGACATAGTGTACCAGGTGCAAAAGTTTTACCAAAATTTGTTTAATGTCCTCATGTCCTCTTTTTAATACTCCAAATGATGCAATATATCATTGTATATGTACAAAACACCTAACATCTTTAACTTGATATAGGTTTATATTAGCAAAAATTATTTGGACATGTTTAATGTTTACATCAAATATCTACTAGTTGGACCTAGGAGTCGGAGTCGGAAAATCTTGAGGACCAGGAGTCGGAGTCGGAGATTCTGGAGGGCCAGGAGTCGGAGTCCGACCTTGAACCCTCCGACTCCGCAACCCTGCTTCAAAGTCTAATATCTCGAAAACTAAGCATTTGTGATGGAAACTTTATACATGTAAATTGCCTTAAATTATCTCAATGAAGATACTGAAGGCTACAAAAACACATGTGAAAGTTAAAAGTAAAAATTTACCCATTATTCACCTCATGCTCTACCATTAGCTAAGTTAGTAGCTAACCAGCCTACCGTAGAATGGGTAACTCAGGACAATTTTTGAGGTTTTTTGTTAATAACTTCTTACTATGCATGATTCCTGCTGCAAACTGGGTGTCATTTTGTAGGTCTAGATGAGAGCTACAGAATGGTGTACAAGAAAAAATTCTAGGTAGCCATTAACCATAGCTGACAATGAACGAAAAACGAGAGTCTCTAATTACCCTAGCATCTGAGGCTACTCGGGACACCTGTAAAAAAGTGTTAGAAACCTTCATTAAAGCTATTTTTAGAAGCTTAGATGTCTTTAAGGATGATTACAGGTGTTTATTGTATACAGTAAAACCCCTCTAATCCGCACCCCAATAATCCGAAACCCTCCCTAATCCGAACATCTCATTATAGTTCGAAATGCTATCTGAACAAGTGAGCATTTTTCGGATTAATGGGGTAAAGTACNCACAAATACCTCTGTAATCCGTGCAAGGCGCTTCTCATTTTTCGGATAAAAGAGGTAATGAGCGAAAAATCTGCGTGAGGTGCTGCGCAGAAGGTACGAACAATCTCTCTATAATCCGTATTAGTGCGGAATAA
Organism: Parhyale hawaiensis; assembly: GCA_001587735.2. Lineage (NCBI taxonomy): Eukaryota > Metazoa > Arthropoda > Malacostraca > Amphipoda > Hyalidae > Parhyale > Parhyale hawaiensis. The sequence continues at coordinate 13,451,848 of LQNS02004412.1, read as the reverse complement.
AGAGGTTTTTTCGGATTTGTAAGTACCTCGCTAATCCGTCACCCCCTTCCCCCCGTGCTGTGCGAATTAGAGAGGTTTTACTGTATTATTTGACCATATTAATTTGTTGGATGAAGTTTTTGAAGCCATCCATGTACACCTGTGGAGTAAGATTGAATTTTATTTGTACTATCATATTTTATCACTTAATTTCTAATTTTTTTCAACTCTATTCTACATAAGTACATGCCTGATTGGCAGGCAGATGTCATTGACAGGTACTCTATGGTGAAAAACTGCCCAAAAACTCTGTCTCTGACAAAGTATATGCCCCGCTGGTAAATCCTCTGTATGACGTTCTGATAAACATTGCAATACAAATCATTCCTTGCAATTATGTAGAGTCCAGCTAATGACCTAAAGTATAATATGTTCTCTACACTTCCCAGTGCTTTTTACATGTCCTTCCTGATATAATTCCTCCATAAAAGTTAATTAAAAACTAGTTTATAATGCAGCACCATCGTAATTACTGCAAAGTAATATCGAGTGCCAGTATCCAGTGGCACCAGTGCCACATTTGACATTATTAGTACATTTTTTCATGTATATACCTACTAATACTTATTGCAGGGAACAACAATGAATGTTTTCATCATTTTCAAGTTCAATCCGACCTTTTAAGTAAGTAAGTTTTAACTGGAGAATGTTATTGATGAACACGTTTTACTGGGTGTCCCGTATTACCCCGGGCATGGTGTCCCGAATTACCCTGGGTTGCAGGAATGGCCGTCATTTTGTTTTGAGAAGAGGTAGATAAATTCTGATTGTGAATTTCTATAGGCTACATTCCATTTAAGCAACTTTTTGTTCTCCGCCTTGGCGCCTTTTAGATTTTTCTCCCCAGACCCAAGCAGCGGGACTTTGGAAAAAAGGAAAAATGCAGTTTTTCGCAGCTGTGTTTGTTGTAAGTCCAGCAGTGCACATATATTGTTAATAACTAGTGCTAAATTTGTATCACGTGATGAATGGTCCAACAAATTACCCAAAGGATCTTTGTTCTCTTGTGTTCCTGGCAAGGAATCCAATAGAATATAGCTACCTAATGAAATGCAAGGAATGCAAAGCAATCCATGGGTGCACTGTGGAATACAAGATACACTAACTAAACTTCAGTAAGGAATACAAGGCAATCCAAACTCCAAAGGAGTGCAATGGAAGACAAGGAAAACAACTATAAATGTTCCTCTGGTAATTTTTGTTTTGCAGTATTATTGAAGTGCACAATAATAAGCAAGGTTACAATATAGCTATATTTTCACTGGTGCTAGGCTACCCCCTTTACAATCAATTGCTATTTTAGCTATAGCAAACTTGTCTTTATTTAACAGTTTGTTTCATTCGTATTCTTTAGTTTTAATACGAAATGGTTTGTAGCAGTTAGTGTAGTGCTATTTTGAATGCTGCACTTTGTTTTTTGTAGCTTGAGGTAAACCTATCTCTGTAGTATTATTGCTAATGGACAGTTTCCAATATCTTGACTGTCTTTTTAATACTTTTATAACTGTTGGATAAATGCACATTTGCAGTTCTTTACATGTTGACCTAATGGATTTCTGTTACAGCTATTCATTACCAGTGTAGCCCAGCTAATGTACGGTATCTAGTCAATAGGTATACCTAGCCTATAATACAAATGTAGAAAGTCACATACTGGCAGCTATATTATAGCCTCTACATAAATATAATACTGAGTATTGAAATTGAAAAGATATTACTTTTGATAATGTGGGTTTTTGGCTATGGCTCAATTACATGGAAAGCTGATTTTGAATACACAAAGAGAGTTGTTGGTTATATCAGAGGGTACAAGAGAAGATTCTGGCAGGCCAGCATACATCACAGAGGTGTGCCTGAGAAGGTTTGTATATTCTGTTATGTGAGATAAATACAATTCATCTGCCTGAAATGAGTTGATATCCTTCAAATCTTGTGTGAGGGCTTGTAGCCTCATTTTGTGAATATATACTTCTTGTATTCTTAGTAATTTCATATTTATAACAAAGTTTGTGCAATAAGTTTTATCAGTGTCCAGTGCTGTTCTGTGATTGTAACTGTACCTACAGCTCATTGTCTCAAATTGTTCTCTCCTCTTATTTCAGCCTGGAAGAGTAGTAATCCTGGTACCTGGAGATGAAACAGTAAGAAAGGTTTTTTTTTTTTTTTTAGCTCTACAGTAGCCATTTGTTGACTCTATTTTCCTCAATTTTAGATGTAGCTCATGATAGCTACCTACTTCATTGCTTTACCTGTTTTTTTATCACTGTAGGGACTGTTGCATGCAGATACATTTAACTAGCTAGCTATATTGTTAGGAGCATTATTGTAAAACTGATTAAGCTATAGCCAGTGGCAGCACTGTTTCAGAAAATGGTCTTGATAAAATTTATTATTTAATTACATTATAGCTACATAGATAGTCTAAATAGACTACTGTATGCTAATGAGGAAGTTTTACACTTAAATGGATGAAGTTTTTAAAATAAACTGAAGTCCACTAGTAACATAATTATCCTAAATCACATTAGCCCTAAAGATTACTTTTTTAAAATGCAATTATATGATAACTATACCTCACACAACTAGCCTGTCCTAATATTTGGAATCTGTATGTCATTGCCTAATTGTTTAGAGCCAAGGAACCCTAATAGGATATATAGTTTTTGCAATACCTAATTGTAGGACTTCAAAAATGACCAAAATGACATTTTAGGGATGAGGCATTTAAGGCTGTTGGGCATATAAGTAGGAGTGGGTCTCAAGCATCACCAGTCTTCAGTATGCCACTGGTAGCAGTTAATGAAGTTATGTGGAGAAGTGCAGGCCTTTAAGGACTACACTGGAAGCTAGTGACTCGCTTTTGCAGTTCAGCAATGGTTCTAGCAGTCCAAGTGGGCAGTCAGAACTAGGCTATGAGGGTAAGCATAGACATTGATGCAAATACCACGCAGCACAGCATTATTATTGTTATAAAAATTATATTCCTAGTTTAAGCCTCCCTACCTGCTTAGTATGTACTCTGTGATCCAAAGAGAGGGATAAAAAAGGGACATAAAGAATGCCAAGAGAAACATGGACCATTGCCCGAGTCAGTGCGTGTGTGAACAGCAAGTTGGGAAAGAAGAGGAAGAACAGAACAAAGCATCATGAGTAAGAGTTTGAAGATGGAAAGAAGCAAAGTGGGCACGAAAGACAAACATCCCGAAGGCCTAGCTAATGGCTCAGGTAACTTATACAATCTCCCTGGAGGAATTGCTCCCCATAACACACAATGGACGAACCTAACTAACCTTATGGCCTATCCTATTCCACATCAGGGGACACTTAATCTTTGCGTACAAAACACATAGGTTGTACTAAGTGTATACCATAGTCTGCATGGACACTCCCAGCCTACGGGGCGGGCGTACCCATTGGCGAGCTGCTGCTGCTGTAGCACACAGTCTCACCGTAAGTGGTAGAGCTCTGGGCATGCACAATGGCGACACCTTAGCCGTTAGCTAGACCTTCGGGACGTCTGTCTTTCGTACCCACTTTTTGCTTCCTTCCGATTTCATACTCCTTCTGGTATTACTATTACTATTGTCGGTTTTTCATCTTCCTTTTTTTCCGACTTGCTGTTCCATGTGCGTTGATCCTGTGTGGGAACAACTTCATGCATGGGTTCCTCATATCTATCGACATACTATATGTCCCTTCCTTTTCCTCTCCTTGAAAAAGCTAAGTACTTATTTAGGGAGGCTTAAACTAGCTTGTACTACTACCACCTTACTACCACATTGGCAACATCGCTCAACTTCCAGTTAGCTCTCTAGGGTTGTAAAAATTATAGGTCGCAGTGGATGCTAGAAACTCGGCAGCTGAAGGAGCGTCTGAGCAGGAAACTTTGGATATCCTTGTTCCACACTGCTGCAGCATTAGGCTATTAACCTGCAGTACCTCTACCGTGTGAGCCATTCTCTTCCATTAACGCAATATTGCCGTAGTGTTGGGATGATATTGGCGCGGGTACGCGAGACAACTGTGGTAGTTCAGAGAATGTTTGCATTGCATTTGCCAATTATTAGTATAAACAATTTTTATTATACATTGATTTGTATGTATGGCGTGACGTTTCTTACCGTAATAAGAAATCTATTAATGCTGCTATTGTCACTCGCATCAGGTTTTCGTGTAATGTTTACCTATAGCTATATATATTAAGTAGCTAGGTAATACCTAGCTAGCTTGCATTTTTTCTTTTTATTTACAGTTCATTTGCTATCATACATGTTTTGGTACTTGACAATCATGTGTACACATTAAAGATAATAGCAATATATACAAAAAATAGCAAAACATACAGTAGGCCTATATGTACATAACGTAATTTCTTCAGGCTCATATTCGGTATAATTGTTTGCTTTTTTGTGCAAACCATTTTTTTTTCGCAGTTAGGAGAAAATATNAAAGATAATAGCAATATATACAAAAAATAGCAAAACATACAGTAGGCCTATATGTACATAACGTAATTTCTTCAGGCTCATATTCGGTATAATTGTTTGCTTTTTTGTGCAAACCATTTTTTTTTCGCAGTTAGGAGAAAATATGAGGTTACTACAAGATACGAATCTAATCCATCGAGACTTCATCCAATGTTTTATGGAACCAATGACGTGTGTCCTGCACCAGACCCCTCGACGTATACTGCAACGACTCTCGCGGTACCCACGACTCCCGAGGGACGTGGAGGGAGAGAAGAGCTACACGGAGCGCCGTGAGGAGACTGTCTACACTGCAGACGGAGGCACCCTAACTGCCCTGGTATTTGTAAGCAGCGGCCTGGACAACATGATCCTCGGTCCTGCTCCAGTAGAGGAAATGGCTCGCCAGATAGTCCATGCTGAGGGACCTTCTGGCCGTAATTACACCTACTTATTCAACTTGGCCCACTTCATGAGGAACGAAGTGCCGCACTACAGAGATGAGCACTTGATGGAATTAGAAGCGCTTGTTAAAAAGTATATGGTGGAAAGTGAAACCAAAGAAACTTGACAGTAACTTTATTGCACTAGTTTCATCACTTAAACGCAATATTTCTTTGTTTCTAATAGTAACTGTTTCCTAAAAGTTTGCTTGGTTATGCCAACAGGGTCTGGTATTACCTACAAAGATATCTACCTACCGCTCATCAGTTGAAGTATGTCGTGATGTAATTATGAATACCGTGGCAAATTTTGTGACCTAACATTTCTTTTAAACATTAACCATATACTCCTAAAGATACAGTATTCGTTAGAACGACACCATTAATATAATTCCCATATATGGGTACACATGAGTTCCTTGATACACAAGTTCACTGAGAAAATGAAGCACATCGTGGGAGCGGTTAGTTTTCGATCCCATAGTTCTCTAACTTAACATGCAATTGTATGGCGTACGTGTGGCTGTGTTTACTCAGCTGAGTCAATCTTTAACTGCTCGTAGGAATATCTTTGTTCCAAGTATCAGGAGTAGTTCATGCTCGGTAATGTAGTAGGGCTAAAGCTGGAAGTTTGTGGATATCAGTGAGCCCAGATTGCTCCACCACTCATGGTCTTCGTGTAAATTTTGGGGAAAAAATTGCCGAGCTGTCCTGATAACTTACGGTAGGTGTACAATAGACGCCATTGTTATACTACTATGAGTACTGCAAGTAAAGTAAGGGGAATATGGTAATAAGCGAGAGATCACGTATTTGAAATCTAGACGCTTGAAAAAAAAAAATACATATACCGGCCTGCTTCTTGGTATCACGCACATCTGTATAGCTATTGAAGATGTAGATTCTTGTCTTCTGTTGGTAGGCAATGGCACAATATTTTAGTGGCACTTAAATATCAATAAAGCTCATTTACGACATGAACACTGTACGTTTATTGGTAACTCTACACCAATAAGTGTATTTCAGATAATACTAAGTATGCTCGAGTGATAGACAAGCTAGTGGAAAGAAGTAGGTAGTTCATAAATTTGACACTTTGGGTTAACCACAAAGCTCGATTTCACTAATGTATTTAGGATGACTTAAGAGTTTACCGCGACGCTCGGAAATGCTACATGAAATCTTGTAATCTCGCTTGTCTCATAGCTGTAAAGCGCAAGATACTAGTTTGCTCTCTATTTGTATTGGCAGTTTGTTGGCTACTAAAATTGAACCGATATTTTTGGCCTATCCAATAGTAACTTGATAATTATTAAAAATGTTAGTCCATCCTCCCCACATGGCGACGGCGTTTTCAGAGAAGAAAAAGAAGGGATATGTAATACATCAGGAAAGACTAAGATCACTCACACTGAGTGCCGATAAACCTTATACCAGTGGTTCCCAAACTTTGCTATGCCTGGCACCCCTGGAGGACTAGCATGTTCTCGCACCCCCTAGAAAATTAAGTACCCATATGATGACTATTGAAATTTAAACCCAACTTTTTTACCATAAATTTCCGTTAATTTGTGAATGACTGAGAAATAAAACCGTATTTCGCACCTCTGAAAAGGTCCTCTCGTACCGCTAGGGGTACCATGCACACTAGTGGGCGAACTCCTGCCCTATACTGTTCCTGTTAGGGTCCCGTGCCCAAGTCTTTGTTATTTTATAAGGATTTCTATTTTTCCTGCACTCTGGAGCGTTTGAAAGAGATTAGCACACAATTATGATACGAAATAAAGTAACTAAGCAGTTGTGATAAGAGCAATGCAGTATTGCAGTGAGGAAGTAAGTGTTGTATACTGGATCCACTCTGATACACAAGAAAGTACAGTATGTTCAGCAGTTACCGAGCTTGTGATAGCAAAGTACTGTCAGCATGATTCATCAGCGCTTCGTAACAGTGTAGGTTACTATTTGATATTTAAGTAAAACAAACAACAGTGTCAATAGACAGACTAACTTTAATGAAGCACTAGGCAACCCAATGATGCCGTTTACTCCTTACTGGACAGCTAAAAGATTTTTTGGTAGGAACGTACTAACTGGAAAACCCCGATATGGTCTTGTGTAACCAACGTACCTGGATATAGTATTACGAGAATACCTAGTTTAACACCATAGCTCGGTAAGTTTTGATATCATTAATCATGCAAGGTTCGAGATATGATCTTTTACTGCGTGATTAACTTAACCACCGTAACATAATCCGTTATGGTCTTATTATTACGTGATGAGTTTAGCCACCGTAACCAAATATGATCTTGTTATTACCGTGACCAGACTTCTTGCATCCGGTCACGCGTCAACCAGTCCCACTTGGTGGGAAAAATCTGCGGCTGCTGTACACAACGCCCAACATTGTGGCCTAATGGAAATTTTGTGCATTCTGTTCCAACACAGGTCGAAGAATGAATCGCGAACCAAAATGAACCAGAGTACAGCACCGTTATCAATACAGTAAGACGAGCTGCAGCCCGTATGGGTACAAAAGTTTATAATTTTGTGGACCTCTCCTATGGCACTGTTATACTGCAGCTAAGATTAATATTAGTATCCTGCTGTGTGTCACACATTTACACTATATGGTACGTTAGTTGCAATCTACCTAGTCTTAATAATATTTTCTGATGAAACTTTATCAAAGTTACTGTTATACATATCTTTTATGCCATTGGTTCTTTCTCTACCCTAATGCGTCGCAGTGATGGATGGTTACCGGTAGTATTACTGTAATTTTTACAATAATCATAAATAATTAAATTAAAGCACAGATTCGCCAGGGAAATTCGTCGAGTGTTGCCAGCAGGCTATAGTCTGACCATTTTATGAAGGCGGTTCAGTCGTGGTCAAATTCCTCTATAGCGTTGCCAATTCTATGAGTAGGTACATCTGAGATTTTGTTCGGCCCATATGTTAGACACGCCCACTAACTGCACATAGAGAAATCTAAGAAAATTCATAGGATTGGTCCCGCTGTAGAGGAATTTGACCACGACTGAACCGCCTTCATAAAATGGTCAGACTATAGTAACCTTCAACTTGCTGCCATTCCGATTATCCTTTCATTTCTGCCCTTCCAATGCCTCTCCTTTCTACTCCTAGTCTCTTTTGCCACTTCTTTTAGCTGCAATCCCTTCATCATTCCCATCTCTAAAAGCCAAATATTGTGTGGGCCAAACGCAGCAAAAATTATGCAGAAGTCCCGCAAAGCTTGACCATCAGCAGCAGCCCATTTCACAGAGCAGAAAGGGAAGCCAAGACCTGCCTAATCTTGCAAACTGATCCTAGTCAGATGCAACGACCCCCTCGGCGAGGCGCTTCAGTCACTGCCTGTGCAGGAAGTCCCTAGATATTTAGCTAAGGTAGAACATGGTTCTGTAGAATACGTACCTGAGGGGTTGCAGACTATATACGGAGTTTCAATGCACAACTTCCTGCCGCCCGAAGCGTCACACTACTTGAGGTAAGCCATTTTTTTGAAAACTAATTTAAAGAAAATTGCGTATATTCTTTAGTTTCCTCTGATCTGATGCTAAAGATAGCAACAGTAGGTTCTTATCCAGAGAAATCGGGACCAGTCTTTCAAGGAATTTTCTATTATTTATTTATTTTACATTTTTTTTTAGGGTGGCGTTTCCAAAAAATCCCTGTAATTAATTTAGAGTATTAGGCGCAGGACCTGCACCTAGCACTGTGAAGTAGCTCCCAGGAAGTCTCGGGAACTAAAAACAATTCCCGGCAAATCTCGTGAAATAGGTAAGTACTGATCTCTCTTTCCCGAGAAAAAAAAACTCTACCCTATTTAACAGCAAAGACAAAATTAGCCGGATGCCATTGACAAGACTTCCTTCTTGACAAACAGTAGAAACGTTTAAGACTCAAAGTTAATCAAAACTTTCGTTGAGCCTTGGTTACAAATTCAACTAACTAAGAGATGCGTCTAATCATTATATACAAATAAATTTTAAAATACAGCATCGTCATCACTCTCCTATTAAAATTTCCATACCCGCACACTTGAGTGAGACCCCTAAGAGGGGACGAAGAGACACGTGTGTCAAACAAAACGAAGGATAATCGCGCATGAGAACACAACCTATACAGGAGAGCATCATAAATTGGTTATGTTAGGAGTACATGATTAAGTAGCAGTGGAAGTGTGTTACTAACGCAACGAGCAGGACGCCCGCGTCGCATTATTATATTGAGTTTAAGTCTTCGTCTCCACTACAAAGGGGACCCAACCGAAGGAGATATACGGGTCATAGAGTATGTAATAGAAAACGCGGAGCCTATGAAGGAGGGTGTTCAGCCAGCAAGTCGGGAAATTAGAGGACGAACAGACCACTGAGTGATGAGGTCGTGAGTATATGAGCAAAAGTAGGAGAATGAAATAATCACAAAAGACAGGACAATCGATGTTTCGAAAGCCTAAAGAAATAATGTAAAAATATTTAATCCTATAGAAATGACTACCAGGTTTCGTAAGTACTTGCTTTGGAGATTCTAGTAAATAGAAGAGAATTGAGATATAGGCTACAGATCTATGGATAAACTATTGCAAGTCTTTGCTATAGGAAGAGTGCATGAGTTAAATGAGGAAAACTCTTCACTCGATGCGTTCACAAGAGTCAATGTTCAAGATTATATTGCCGTGTTACATAAAAAAAAACCAGTTCTTTTCCCTCTTCATATAATAATTATATACTAATTAATTATTACAAGAAAAAGCTGCTGAATATTACGCCATTAGCGGCAATTTCCAATCATGTCACCACTGCCTTGAGATTCTATTTTATTCACAGTGGGAAAAGTGGGGACGCATTTGAGTCGTTGAGGCTGCAGCGAAGTTGGCAGAGAAATCGTGCCGGAACAGGTTTCGAGCGCCCTGGTCAACACCGAGTATATCAAGAAGTAGCAATAGTATATTTGCTAGAGAATAATCTTTATAGTAAGAAAGTAAACAGATTTAGGAGACATCTGAAGTACATCACGGATTAATCTAAAATAAAATATAATAATGCTCAACGTGTAACAATGAAACTGGCCCGTATTAAGTATGAAAAATAATTTCAGGAATTTGTCCGTCTTCAACAGACGTGCCGTTGTTATTGCCGGCAGCGTAGGAGAACTGGAAACAGACGCGATCTCCTGACGGGCACTCGACCACAACCTTGCGCAGGCCTTTGGTACCATAGTGGGAGTCGGGTCCCTGCAATACAAGGCATTATGTTAGCAACCCCGCTTTACTCTCTATATAGCACTGCATCTCTTCTGAAATAGTTGTGCCCAAATGTTATTCATGTTGTTCCGATATTCCCAAATTCCCTTGCAAATAAACTTTTTGATTGTGGAACAACTATTTTAGAAGAGAGGGAGTATATACCTACCAAAACACTCATTCTCTGGGCAATACTTCTACTGATCTTTAACATGACGCACATAGCTCTATATGGCGTCATTATTATTATTATTATTAAAACTTCACGCTTGAGCTCCCACGGACAGGTAATACAACCCAAATGAAGCATTTGCAACACCGGGAAACCCAAAACGCTGCTAAAGGAAATCCAGCAAAAAACCATTAACAGCCGACTTAAAAGCCTGCA
>LQNS02004412.1:13405466-13421307 GCA_001587735.2 Parhyale hawaiensis | reverse complement strand
TCCTCTAGAATTTTTACATCTTGATGAAATGCTAACTCTTCCAGAGAGGTAATCCACTTACTGGTCTAGAAGCTGGGCTTACTAGCTACATAAACTGCTTTTTAACACAAAAGTGGTATTTTATGCTTAGCCATTAGCTAGAGCAAGCGTCACATCTGCGATCTCAAATGCTCGCAAGCATCCACTCCAATAGCAGTCTACCATACATATGTGCACACAACTTCTCAACAACATGCAGCAAATATTCTTCACAAGTTAGTTATAGTCAGAAAGTTTAAGCCTCAGTTTCCAAGCAGAATGATATCACAGAGGAAAGAGAAAGGGACATATAGTATGACGATGGAAACGGGGAACCTGTTGCTTTGCTGGCCACTAGGTGACGCTGTAACCCAAAGCAGGGTTTTTTATAGCCTATATAGGGTAACATGTCTTAGTATCCGTCCACTTGGCTTTAAAAACTTCCTGCGTGAAAACAAGCAGTACTAGAGAGCCGTACAAATGCTTAAAATTAAACTGTAGGGTACTACTTAGCCTACAGTTTAAGCCATGTACGGCTTTCTAGCACTGCTAGTTTTCACACAGGAAGTTTTTAATGCCAAGTGGACGGCTACTAGCATGGTGGACGGGTACTAGACATGTTACCCTATTGCTTTGTAGGCTTAGTGAGTATAGGTTTGTATATCTGCAGGCCACCATGAGCAACACTCGTTCAACCTACTCACCAGATCACACGGTGAAATGGTGTAAAGGTAAAGTCAACTTGACTGTACCCCCAACTGGGAAACCCGCATGCACTGGTTTGTGCTGCAGATATAGACCAACAGGCCCCAGAGGAATATACGGCTACAGTCGACCACAGATGTCTAGAGCTATGGCGCCAGTGGCGGAAGACTCCATGAGACAATATCTGCGACCCCCCAACCCTCCCCATTGCTCGGGAAGGTCAGTAACCCATCGCAGTATGCAGACCGGATGCTGACCGATCACATCAAGCGCGCTAAGAAAATACCCAGTTGGGGACTGGGCACGAACCAGCGACCTTGAAAGTCGAAGTCCGACGCTTTAGTCTGCCGCTACTGCGGGTGTAAACCAAAGTTTAATTTCTAGAGACAAATTGGGGTGATTTTTATCTTGTAAATAAGAACGCGCGAGGCATAAAGCAAACCATAGGCGAACACACCCACAAACTCCTCCTTGGCCAATCCCCGGTAGCCTGTCACAAATGCGCTGTCACAATTCCTACATAAATTGCAATGTTAGCTAAACACTGAATTTAGTCATTTATTCCACTAACGAAAAGTAGCAAGCAAAACACAACGGTGTAGCCCTATGCTGAATGAAATGCGGCAGCTCCCAATAGCTACTTAGCACAAAGAACTACTGTACCTGCACACAGCACGGAACAGATGCAGCTCTTTGATCCTTAGCGTGTCACGCTGCAAGACCATCGTCAGGGTGTCATGATCGATGTCAGTGAAGCCCTCCGCAACGATGGCTTCCGCTGTGCACTTGTCAATGGTCTTCAGGCACATAGCGGCCAGTTGGGGCTCATCAAACAGCCGAGCCTACAACCAAACAAAGGACGCATTCTGATTATGCCTATACCACACTACAGAGAAGCACGCTCAAGTTGATCAGTAGAACGTGCAGCTCCCACTTCGCCCCGATGCAGTGTAACAGTCGGCACCGCAGAATTGGTACTATGATCTGCTAGCCAATCGTCCACTCACCAGGTTAAGCAGGCGATCGGATAGTGGGGCACCAGCATTAGACAAAGGCCAAGTTCACAAGTCATTCACCTCAACGCCTTTAATCACGTAAACGAACACGAGCGGTGTGTCAATTTTTTCCCGTCGCTGTCTACACGTCGATGTGCTTCTCGTTCAAATGAATGAAGCCGCATGTTCAGTTGCGTCATCTTTTTATTTTACATCCGTTTGAAACTATAAGCTTGTGACAAGCCAAAGGCGCCGGAACAGCCCCTTTTTCTCACCATAAGCTAACTTGACACCGTCAGGACTAAGTCCAGGAGATCCTACTGCCCTTTACATTCTAATCAATTTCACAAGCGGGAATTCTTAATCAAATCGCAACAATTTATTGATTACTTCTATAAGCGTTTCAAAAGTAGGAGGGGGATTAACCAATATTTTTTTTTAAACCTACAAAGCCTAGCGAAGAGTTATAACGGGAGAGGTGAGGTGCAATGTACCTCAGCCTAATGATTTGCTCATAAATTCAGTATTTATTGGTATTTCGGATAAAAAACCAACAGGCGTACTCTTCAGACATTCATACATGAGTTGAGACATAATTAGAATCATCAATTCAATGATAAATTACAATAAAACACCATAAAATGAACTTTTCTAAGAGAACGCTAGAAAGCATACAATCATATACTGTACATTTTGTACGATAACAGTGGCAGTTTGCCCACCTATGCAGGCAGTGCGCATGTGTTGCGGGAACTGTGGGGTGTCTGCTGTATTGCAGGACTGAACTGTCTGCGTACGCAGAACAATCAGTGTACTACGAGTGTACACAACAATATCCATTCAATGATACAGTATACAATGGACTGTACTGATGTTACCTCATTTAGCTAAAGTGGTCATATTTATAATAAACAATGAGTATAAAGCTTCGTTGTCCACCACTAATTATAACCCTGGGATGAAGTTACATGCAGATAAACAGAACAAGCATGAGTGGAAACGTACGGGGCTGCTTGCAGAAAGAATGTATGGTACACTGCACTATGGTGCCGGTCTCCCTTTATAGGGACCATTTCTCATAAAATCTATGGTATTTTCACTTAAATTTTTTCACAAAACATGAAAAATGCCATTTGATGAAAAGTCACAAGTTTCCAGCAACTCAACTGTGATTGGAAAACAATAAATATGCAAATTTCTTCAGAGTGAGGTGCAATGCACCTCAGGTCTCCATTTGTAGGGTTAAAAGAATTTTCCTGATCGTCCGTCAGGCTGCCGCACGGTACGTCAGCCGGTCAGCGCTCTGCCAGGCTTAGCAGCTGTCAGCCGAGCCAGCGCAACCTCCAGCCCGTCAGCCGGCTGGCGGTTACCTCGGGGGTTGCGCTGGCCTACCTCTCCATGTCCACGCAATCATCTGGACGCGACGGGGAGGAGGGATGTATTCACGGCGTCCAGTTCGCTTATGGTGAGAAAAAGGGGCTGTTCCGGCGCCTTTCGCTTGCCACAAGCTTATTTTCTCACCTCCAGCTCACTTGACACCGTCACGACCTATTATTTTAAAGCCCGAAAGGGTAAACATATGGATGAGGAAGCGACCAGAGATCAGATTCTAATGGCAGAGACTAATGAAAGTAGCTATATCAAGTCCAAGAGTGTTAAATACAAATCAGTCGTCGAACTTTTTGAGTACATGAGTCAAGGCGGTATTTGCATTCTAAGACATGAAGGAAGCAAGTTCCTTGGATCTGTGCATACTGGTCTCTACACAAGAGGGTACTAGGAGGAAATTGGAAGCAGTTTAACAGCGAAACGTCAAGTGATTCTCGCAGCGCGCGGCTTGGGAGTGGGAGATCAAAAGGATGGCTTCCGGGCCGTGAGGCCCGAGCAATGGTCTCGAGGGGGTTTGAAAGTTATGGCGTGTAAAAGGAGCCCGGGATTGGTTGAACATGTGCCTGAATTAGTAACGCTCACAACGCCCGCAAGTCGGAAGACTTGTCGCATAGCAGAGCTAGAGGAGACAGTAGAGAAGGCTAGAGTTGATAGCCTTATCATAAGTTGGAACACCAGTTGGTGCGAATGCTCCGGGCTTGGAGCCAAGAAATTATTATAGTCTTGAGGCCTCGAGGTCAAAGACAGTGGTAATCGCCGGTCAACTACTGCTAGAACTGAGTCTCGCCTCAGGGGCGTAATAGGTAAAGTGAGGGCTCCTGACGGAGCTAACGCAGGCAGATAATAGAATTAGTAGATGGAGAGAGGTCTAGGGGTTTTATGCCTTAGAGAGGAGGTCCAGAGGGTCACTTTTCATAGAGTGAAGCAAGCATGCGCTGATATTAGGTGGCCGGCCTGGTGTCCAGAAAATGCCCCTATAATGTCTAAGATATCTGCATCTTCGAGATAATAGGACGTCGTCGGTGTCCTGAGTGTGGATACAGTTGTCGGGGCAATTGTGTTAGCGTTTCCGTGATCAAAGAGTAGCTAGAGTGCGAAAGCAGTGGGCCCCTGGTCAGAGTCAAGATCTTAAGGCTCAGAGATAGCCTGATGCATTGGCAAAGCAGACTTAAGGGCTGAGGTAAGGTATCGCCGTCTAAAGCGAGCCAATCATGGGGTTACATCTTCCATAACGGACTGCCCTAAGCCGATATGGAGATAGTAAAGTAGCACTTCGGCAGTCGTGCTATGAACATTCGGTGGTGTTAGCAACAGGATTTCTAGGGGGGAAATCGCTGAGCAGTGGTGCTATGGGGAGCGCCAGGGTAACGTTAACTGTTTTCGCCTTCTGAGGCGAAAGTCCGAACCACAGAGTGATTCCGGAAAAGCCGGGCGGACAGGTTCAGGGCAAAATTTGGAAAAGATATGTTCCTTCAAAGCGTGGGTTTACAAGCTCGTAGCTGACGTGGGACAATTCCGTCAAAGAAATAGACGGTATTATAAGATAAACTTTTGTCTGGTTATCTACATATTGGATTGACCCGTAAAGTTGGTGAGAGTCGTTCCTAGCGGCGTGCTGCTGAGAATAGTACGTAGTTAACACAAGGTATTCCTGAGGTGTCTCGCTTACTAGTGTGAGGCACCGAGCTGAGCATCGCCCCCAGCGCAGCTAGGACGGCACAAGTACAGGGGAGAGTTTCCGGCGTAGCCGGGTGAAGCCAGTTCAGGGGAACGGCTTGGTAATAGATATTGGGTGCACTTCCACGGAACACCACTGAGACAAGGTGCGAGGGAGCTGATGCAAAGGAGGTGTCACTAACAGCCTTTCGAATTTTGTTATGATAGAGCAGTGGAGCTCTCCCAGCATAGCTGGAATGACGCAAGTTCAGGACAAACCACGTGGAGTGGCGAGTTTCTGGTGTAGCCGGGCAAAACCAGATCAGGTCAACGGTTGGTAAGATATAGAGAGCACTGCTAGCGGGAGCACCGCTGACGTAAGGTGCAAGGTAGTGCAAGGATATCACTATCAGCCTGAGCAGTCGTTGTGAGACACAGATCAGCGCAGAGCTCCCAGGGTAGCAGGATGAAAGAAGTTCAGGTCAAATGATGGGCCCGGCGTTGCCGGGCGAAACCAGTTGCGGGCACTGTTAAGAGATATGATTTTCGTACGTTCGAGGCTTGAATATGCCCGCTCGTAGCTGAGGTGCGATCATTCGGTTATTGAAACGATTGGTCAACGTCGTTGGCATAGGAAGCAAGCTTCTATTGCCAGGTAATCACCTTGTATGAATGAGCCATTAGGTTGCGCCTGCGCGTGCCTTTCTAACGGGAACCCGGCTGAAGAGAGCCGCAGGTAGCTACCGCAAGGGGTATTACCACAGGCACCGAACAATGCAGAACTCCCAGCAGAGCCAGGGCGAAACAAATTAAGGGCAAAGGATGAGGAGTAACGACTTCCCGGCCTAGCCGGGCGGAGCAAGTCCAGGACAACGTATGGAAGAAGTTCAAAGATTTTTTTGTTAGAAGTTAGCTATCTTCCATATTTCGATTTTTGTGTTAGGAGCTATCTTGCTTTTTTTTCAACTTCCTCTGCGGTCTCAAAGAGGGGTGTTTAGGAAACTTAAGCGCAGTTGCAAGCCCTGGGAATCCTAAAACTTTTAGACAGGTAGTAGGCTGCACCCTTGACTCAAAGCTCCGTTTTCGGTCTTAAGGAGTTCGAGTCAAGAGTAGTCCCGGCTAAATCTTGCAGATAGAAGTTTTTTTTTCTTTTTAACACCAGTTTTTTTTAACACCAAAGTTTTTTTAAATTTCCCTTGCAGTCTTAAGAGCTGTGTTATGGGACTTGAGCACAATGACAAGTCCCGGAACCTTAAACTCCCAGACTGGTGGTGGGAGAGGACACCCAACGGTTGGTTAGTCAGATGTGTTCCCTTGTACCCTACAGGTGGAAAATTTTTTTTGTAACACCAAAGTTTTATTTAATTAAAGTATATTTTAGCTCATTGAGTAAACGTTACATTTTAGTCACAAGCACTAAGGCCTGTCGCGAGTATGGGTGTCGATGCATGTGAAGTCGGAGGAGGTAGGCACCATAGAACCAGCCCCGCCTACTTCACAAGAGGGCATGGAGAGCTAGGTCAGCGCAACCCACGAGGTAACCGCCAGCCGGCTGACTGGCTGCTGTGCTACCAGGCTGAAGGCTGCGCTGGCTCTGCCGACCGCCGCTCAGCGTGGCGGAGCGCTGACTGGCTGACGTACCGAGCGGCCCCGCGGCCTGACGGACGATCTGGAAAATTCTTTTAAAAGGAATATAATAATTAATCCCCAATCCTACTTCTGAAACGCTAATAGGAGTAATCAATCTGAATGAAATTGTTGCGATTCGAATAAAAATTCCCACTTGTGAAATTGAGTAGAATGTAAAGGGCAGTAGGATCCCCTGGGCTAAGTCCTGACAGCGTTAAGTGACCTAGAAATGAGAAAAATATTTGTATCCCATAGCCTAATCTTAGAGCCTGATTTTGAGAGGTAGCTACAGCCAATTTGCGCCAATATTATAGCCTGACAAACAGAAGAGAAATCAGCACACAACAATTAACTGAGCAATCTAAACAAAGATGGCGTCCATGTTCTTACATTTCAGGCTTGCTAGTGTTATAGTACAGAGCCCATAAAATATAATTCACCCATGTGCCGCAAAAAACAAAGGTATCGCATAATTCGCCAATAACTTTATTTTTGCAACCCGCCATATGAGAAGAGAGAGGAGGGTGGTATGACGTGTGTTGCTTCACCACAGCGCCACACACAAATCCCCGCTGCACAGTCAGTCTGTAATCTATCAGAGCTCGAGCAGAGTACATGTATGTTGCGCTGGTCCACCGGCCTCTAATTTCTTATATTTTCATTCATTTTGGCACCATACCAAAAACCACCACGGCATCACAAGGAGTCGGAAGAAGCTTATCATTGAAGAAAAGACTCGAGCCGTCACCCTAATCGAGCAGGAGGTACCGGTAAACCGTGTAACTGTCAAACGGAATGTTGGTCGAGTGTCCTTCTTCAAGCTTGTAAAAACAGTTGCCGCACTCCCTGCCGAAACCATGCCGCCACGCAAAGAGGGATGTGGGTGCAAGAGAAAGACAACAACAAGGATCGACCACAGTACATTAGTGATTCTGATCATTAAAGCGACAACGAAAAATCGTCTGTATCGATTTGCTCATAATTTCTGAGCACTATAGAGGATAAATTCAGTATTTGTAGGGTTTGTTCAACGAACTTAAATGATACAGCGCATTAAGAAAATGGGCATGCTTCATCCTTGATGTCTCGCGCATTTGCCGCAACTGCTTCCATCAACTCAAAGTGCCGCGTCCACCAGTTTGAGCAAACGCGTTGATATGAATGACGAGTGAACTCGCCCTTAAACACACCATTAGAAACACATACTGGTATCTCCACCCGTCACTCGCAACTCTCTTCTCAAATCACAAGCTACAGGTCCCCAAGCAGGAGCTAAGAAGCGTGGTCAATAAAGGCAGTGGGTAGTGTAAACTGTAGATCACAGAAACATGTAAACATTGCCTGGGTAACATGCTCCTATGTTTGAAAAAAGTGAAAAAAAGGACTCCTGCTAGCAACAACTGTGTCATACGTCACTCAGATACAGTCAACAAAACACACCATCATTCATGTATGGCTATTACCAAACAGAATTTATGGCCGCTCCAGAAGCAGTTTAATGATTTTTGCCTGTGGAGTGGCCAAGAATTCTCGTAGGGTTAGCACATTGATGAAGATCTAACAAGATGGCATACAGTTAGGTATAGGTACTTATATATTTACAGATTAGTTGCCTTACAGGACTAAAAATCCTCACCTACTACAGTTTGTTAAGCATAAAAAACATCAAATTGCACTGAGAACCAAGTACTCTACCTGCGTGAGAAGCATGAAGGCATTATCAGAGGATAAGTTGGTTTTGAGGAAGTCTACGCAGCGTCTCTCCAGGGCAGGCACAGCGTACTTTTTGGCGGTGTACAGGATTGTCATGACCGTCTCTGGACCAATTTGTACTTCATCACTGCAATAAAACCGTTTGAAATACACCAACTCCATACAGCAATGCAAGCCAGACACTTCACAGAGTTGTGAGAACACAGAACCAACGGGCGGTATGAGATGTCACTATTCGCTTTCTAGAAAACAGTGCCATAAATGGTTGCCCAAAAGTTCTCACACTGTTTAAACAAATATTCAAATAAATCGTATATTCGATTAGATATTAAGCTAGATTTTTCACAAAAAATTATCATCTATTAATTAGCTTTTACAAATCTAAGATAAATAGGCCCCATAACAGTCCATAACCCTCTTAAGCCGGTCGCAGAAGCAGCAGGTGACACGCTTGATGAAGGCATTGATCATGTGCCTCCAGCTCTTCTTGAGGGATTTCTTAAGACGGTCCATGTTGCTGTGCCTCTCGGCGTTGACCTCCATGACAACTGGCTGCGGACAAATGGCGTAGTCCACAGGGTTAAGGACGGGCAATGCAGGAGGCCACATGAAAGTTGGCCAGAACTCAATCCCCTCCGACTTCAAGGATGCCCACACTGACTTGGCTGTGTGGGAGGAGATGCTGTCTTGCTTGAATACATGACTGCCAGGGGGAAATTTGTCCTTACCAAAGCAAGAAATACTTTTCACCACGTTCACGTACACCACAGCGTTTACCTTCTCGTTTTCGGGGATGAAGCTCATCGGATAGCTACCTACTTCTTGCCGTCGCTGGGCTATGATGCTGAGGAGCATGATCTTCACAGGGTTTTCGGTCATAGAGGTGAACTTAATCATAGAATTTATCAAGCTCACAGGAAGGTCATAAATGTATCCGTCGTAGGTATTGCCCATAACTATGGCATCCCTGATGAAGAGCTTCTCGTCTGAGAAAATTTGCACCTTCTTGGAGTCGGCAGTTCTTTGAGGCCCTCGTATGCTCCAACCTCCTCTCAGCACATCTCTTTTTTCAAGCTCTTTGGCAAGTCTGGCCAGTCTGGTGGCCAATGGACACTTTCGAGATCGTGGTCTTCGTGTTCTTGATGATCAAGTTGCGGGCTTTCTAGATATAGGCCATTGTCATCACTGATCTCGGCCTTCCACTCCTTGACTATCAAGACTTGGGCCAGTTTTGATCAACCTCTTAATCTTCATGACGGTCGACTTGGACACCTGGAGGTCCATCACAATGTCGATGACCTTCTTGCCCACTCGCAAGAGCTCAGAGATGGCCATACGATTCGCCTCATAACTTTGGTTGGCTGACAGTTTTGAGCGATCTGTTTATTATGTTTTGTTGTGATAACCTTGAAGAACGCTTCATGAAAGTTCCAAATATGATCTAAAAAAAAAAAAACTAAGACGATGAGGGCAGTTAAATACAAAATGTGAGAACCGTGGGGCAACAGTTTAGGACAGTAGCCTGTACAGATAATAACTGAGCATATAGCTTGTGATACTGAGAGGCGTCTGATTACAGAAAAAGAAAGAGATAGCTACATCAGAGAATCGCTGCTTTTGTTTTATAAAAAAGAAACCGCCCCACTATACATAGAAACACAAACAATCTATTGTATAATGGAATGGATACATATTAAAATGTTTAGTCCACAAGCAATCAATAGATCAATGGCAGACCACCGAGGTTGCTAGATTGCCCTAGGCTTTCTGGCTGAGCAGGCCAGCTTTCCTAAGGCAGGCAACGGCAGACAACGGGCAATTTAAAATCTCAAACCCTAGAAATATCGTGCTCTGGCTGTAGGGAATGTAGTGTTAGGTAATAGGCAATACGATGCCGCATGGTGCGTGGTACATTCTGCAGCAGATGTAGAAGGGACAGAAAGCCATCACAGATCTTACTAGTCTAGACAAATGCAGCATCATAAACAATTCCCACTTGCCTGTAAAGAAAACTCAGCAGTGCAAGGAAAGCCTGAGGTTCTACGTCAGGGAGATGGATGACCTGCTGCTGCGATGCCAGCTGACCATTGAACATAGCATCAAAGACGGCACTTCCTGAAATAAGAAGAAAAGAGAAGAGAAATGAGTAAATTGCATTAAGAAACCACCAGAAGAGCCCTTTAAAATTTTACATTATGGCATGTCATTGCAAGATCTGTATGGCAGATACCTACTCTATTTCCATTGCCATTAACTGAACACTAAACTGAGAAATTTTGTTGGAGCTGCGGACCTGGATGTTCAAAAATTTTAAGATGTAAATAGAAGGTAGAATGTACAGTTCTGTGAAGATGTACGGATATCATGGCTAAAATTCTGTTGCTTCATTATACTGATCAGCGGCAATATTTTTTAACCTTCAGGTGATGTACAATTAAATAAGTGAATGAGATGGAATGGCAAAGTTTAGGAACAAAAATATAAAACTTTAACTGCCATGATGTTAAAGTAGGTATTCATGCCAGCAGCATCACACTGGCTATAGCTGAAATATACAAAGTGTTTGCAAATAAAGGTCCAGGCTGGTTTTGCCTCATAAAATGTAGCGTGGATACACTACTCACGGTAGCTATCTACTTCAGAAAGAATGTGAAGCATAATCCACACACACATCACTAACTAACGAATCCAGTGACCATAGAATATTAGGTAGGTACTGGTGATATTTTTAGGGCTGGAGTAGCACTTTTTCAGGTCCCCTGGCAGTTGGGGGCAACCCTACTTGCAAAACAAGAGGGTAACATTTTAGGAGTATGAAAAGCAGGCCTTACAAATTAGAAAGAGAAAATAACAGAATCAGGATGTCTAACTCCTCTTGGCAGAAACATCCAACATTTACAGTACCCTAGTACAACAGGGAAGTCAATCCATGCAAGAATGCTGTCAGTAATTACGACAGTCACAGCTGGAGTCCTCACAGACCCCAAGGACTCAGTAGCTACATCATAGCATAACGCGAACACCACACGACAACACCGCATGTGCTAAGTCCTCAGCCCTGAACAGACCTTGTAGCATGGAAGCTGGGGGGCAGATGCACATCACATGGTCATTTCAAGAGCACCCCTTTGCTTTGCAACCAGTGAGTGTAACAAGGAAAGGTGCAGTATAGTTCAAGTAGCTAGCCTATCTAATATCATACAAACTTACCAACAGCCAATACAAATTTGTGAGCGGGAATGTTTTGCTCTTCTTCTCCTCTGCCTACCACAAACTGTACGTCACTGAGGATTTCATTGTTGAAGAGGAAAGCAAACCTGCAAAAACCAGAGTAGCTAGATACGTACATTTCATAAAGCTGCACAAACTAAAGCCATAACAGAAACGTAATAGAAATTATAACATAATCTTTCCCCAAACTAAGACAACAAGAACCAATTTCTCACCATAGAACTGCATTGTTTGACAGTAGAAACATCAAAAGAAGTTGAGGCATGGCAACAGCTATAAAGTTATCTACTAATATATCATCACATAGACATTGGCCTATGTAAATAAAAAATTTCAAATCGTCAGAATACTCATTTCAGGATCAGCACCATAACAAACTTACCTCTCTTTGACTGTAGTAAGAGTGGCTTGCCAATTATACATAGGCCCTGCTTTAGCATTGTGAACAGGAACTCTGTGCTGTAGCTGTGAACTCTCAGCACTCTCTACACCTGCGGCGGGTGTGTTCAGTGACTCAGCACTGCCTCTCCTGCCAGCTGAGCCATCACTACCGCTGGTGTTCACTTGACTGGGAGATTGGAAGACTCCACTGGCCGAGGAGGCTGCCACAGCACCTAAGCTGCTGCTGGAGTGAACAACCAAAGCAGGACTTGCTGTAGATGATGAGGTGCCACTATATGATGAAGTAGTAGTAGTAGGAGCGGCGGCAACCACAGGATGTACAGCAGTAGTAGCATTAGTAGTGTATGCCGAGAACACAGGCACAATTGGAGCCTGTGGGAGTGCTGCTTGAGAAGTACTGGTGCAACTTGATTTTGATGGTGTCAAACTGCATCGGTCAGTAACGAGTGGCTTAACAGCTGCCATGTTTGTAAGACCTGCATCTGATGACACAGTTCCACCATACCCCACACGATTTGCAAATGGAATTTCAGCATTTGCATCTCCAAATACTAAATCTGGCTCAGCACAATCTTGTTCAGAAGTTGCATTTGATAGAAGACTTATGAGATTAGAAGACTGAATACCATCCTTGAGGGGAGCAATACCTTGGGGAGGATTGGGAGACTCATTGGGTGTAGTACAGGATCTTTTGACAGAGTCTGCAACAGAGGGGCTACTACGCTGTACAGTGTACAATGGCAGACGAAGTGAGCAGACGGGAGAACAATCGGAATCCTGGCTGACATCACCTGGAAGAACATTAGGTGTGGGAGGAGGGGGCGGGGGTGCAGCTGCTGAGGGGGACATTACAGAGTCACCAATGCAGCCAGGATCCATAAGAGACCCCATGGTTTTAGGGCTTAACTTCAAACTTTTCTCACTCCCACCCCCAGCTGACTTGGTAATCTTATGGGAAATTGTATTAAGAGTCTTTTTTGCTACAGCACCAACTCCACAAGGCAAAGTAGCACTTACTGAAGAGGCACCATTGTTACATTTTATGTCATCAGATGTATTTACAGCATCTACTAGGGAAATAGCAGGATCATCACAGTCGGTGCTCATAGATGAAGAATTGGCTACAGACAGTGCATTTAGTGACATGCTGAGAGTATCATCAGTCAGCCCATGTGGGGGAATATGAATGGGATTTGGACACAGAGATGCAGCTGCAGCATCATCATCTGATACGTTCAAGGCAGGCTGCGTGCGCTGCTCATAGCCTTGAGGCTCTGTGTGGGCACTGGCATCTTGACGAGTCATCCATGGTGACCAGGCATCTCCTGAAGCATTGCTCGTTTTACCAGAATCTCCAGGAACTCTTTCACTGTCATTGTTATTAGAAGACATTGCTACATTTGCATATAATAAATAAACAGGTAGCTAATTATTGCCAAGAGGAAAAATTTGAGCTACTATTATTATAAAGGTTATTCATATGCATGACAATATGAATGGTGGTACCTGAAATTTAAAAAAATTCCAAGTTTTTACTATTGCACCAACTTCAGGAGTCTATTACTATACATATAACTATAGGTGGTGAGTTTGACCCATCTAGATGATGCAGTCAACTTCCTCTAGCTTAACCAAAATACTACTTGAGTTAATAATCTGTGGGAATAATGAGACCTTACCTAAACATGAAAAAGTAGGTACACCTAAAAAGTTAAAAATTGTCACTCTTATTATTTAGCTACTGCCCTTCCCCCTCCCTATAGCAATGAAATGCATCTTAAATAGCCTAATTTGATCCTTAGTAACTTCTCTACCACTGGACACTTCCAGATTTTCTGTATGTCAGTTTCATTTTGAGATATAGGCTCTAAAATGAAAAAAAAAAAAAAAATGCGGCAAAATCACCCCATTCTACCCTATATAAATAGTTATATGCCTATGCATATTTTTCCAAAATTCAAAGGAATAGAACTCATTGAGTTTTCATGTCTCAATAAAAACAATGACAGTTTTGGAATCCTTGAAACATTCTTAACAAAACTACAGAGCTGGACTCTTAGATTTTCTATTCTGTCCAATCACTACCTAACTAAAACAAAGAAAAAATTGGTTTTCAGCTGTGTTAATAAAAAGGGCAAAAATGGAAAATACTGCTCTATAGTTTTGTTAGGAATGTTTCATGTTTTTAAGGATTCCAAAACTGTCATTGCTTTCATTCTAGCATGAAAACTCAATGAGTTCTATTCCTTTGAAACTTGGAAAAATGCATGTATGTTGCTATAGTTAGCATCGACTGGGGAAATCGTGAGCTTTTTTTTTTTAATTGGTTGTCACATTCTTACAATCGATCTTTGAGAAATGGCTATTTTACTGTAAGAGCAGTGTTACATGTAGTTACGATACATATTAAGTTCAAAGCAATAAGTGTCGTAGTAAAAATTTGAAAAAATAAAAACCGACATTCTACTGCACCCCCGCAAATGGGGCAAATCGTGCGCGGTCCCGGGGCAAATCGTGCGCATGGTTGTAACTTGCAAAATAATCATGGTAGATAAAAATTGATGTCACCATCGTAAAGAGCATCATTTTACTAAACATTAGGCTATGCATAAAACTTATTACGTTTGCATTGCGCCCGCCCGCACTCCCGAGGGCGGCAGGCTACTCGCCAAGATCTTGGCGAGAAGTGCCACACCATGACACGAGGTTCCACAGGTCGCGGCGCTCATGGGCGCCCGCCCGCACTCCCGAGGGCGGCAGGCTACTCGCCAAGATCTTGGCGAGAAGTGCCACACCATGACACGAGGTTCCACAGGTCGCGGCGCTCATGGCCGCCCGCCCGCACTCCCGAGGGCGGCAGGCTACTCGCCAAGATCTTGGCGAGAAGTGCCGCACCATGACACGAGGTTCCACAGGTCGCGGCGCTCATGGGCGCCCGCCCGCACTCCCAAGGGCGGCAGGCTACTCGCCAAGATCTTGGCGAGAAGTGCCACACCATGACATGAGGTTCCACAGGTCGCGGCGCTCATGGGCGCCCGCTTGCACTCCCGAGGGCGGCAGGCTACTTGCCAAGATCTTGGCGAGAAGTGCCACACCATGACATGAGGTTCCACAGGTCGCGGCGCTCATGGGCGCCCGCCCGCACTCCCGAGGGCGGCAGGCTACTCGCCAAGATCTTGGCGAGAAGTGCCACACCATGACATGAGGTTCCACAGGTCGCGGCGCTCATGGGCGCCCGCCCGCATTCCTGAGGGCGGCAGGCTACTCGCCAAGATCTTGGCGGAAAGTGCCACACCATGACACGAGGTTCCACAGGTCGCGGCACTCATGGGCGCCCGCCCGCACTCCCGAGGGCGGCAGGCTACTCGCCAAGATCTTGGTGGGAAGTGCCACACTATGAAATGAGGCGCACACGATGTCCATCACCTGTAATTTTGTGGTTAAATGGGGAAAATTGAGCATTTCTTGTGCTTCAATTCATTGTCACACTGTTATTCTCGATCTTTGGGAAATAGCTATTTCACTGTAAGGGCAGTGTTACATGTAGTTGCGATACATATAACAGCCAACGCAATATGAAGCAGTAAATAGCTACCTACTGCCACTGGGAAAAATGAAAACTTGTGTTTTACTGCCATTGGCAATGGCGAAAAATTCGAAAATTGCGTGTTTTACTGTAGTTCACTGTCGCACAGTTGCTATCGATCTTTGGGAAATGGCTATTTCATTGAAAGAGCAGTGTTACATGTAGTTACGTTACATATAACGGCCAAAGACGTATGTAGCAGTAAAAACGGGAGGAAAACAGCATTTTGAGCCAGTGGGCAAATCGTATACATTATTGCAATTGCAATTTTGTCACACTGTCACTATCGATCTTTGCTAAATGGCCATTTCATTGTAAAAGCAGTGTTACATGTTACTGTACGTATAATAGCCAAACCAATTAGTGGAAGGAAAACCTGGAAAAAATAGAAACCAGCATTTTGCTGCCGGTCTGCCAATGGGAAAATGTCCCTATGCATTTTTATTTCAATTCTTTGGGTAAATTTTTACAAAAATCCAATATGGCGCCCAACTAATTCACTACTAAAAATTGATAG
>LQNS02004412.1:13288282-13392683 GCA_001587735.2 Parhyale hawaiensis | reverse complement strand
CTAGACCTTTTGCCAGTGAGCTGTCGAAATGATTCTTTGATTTCGCGAGTGGGGGATTATTTTAGTGATATCTCGTTGTTGTGAGATGACATTTTTCTTTGACATAAAATTGGGCTTATATACAGTTAAATATTTTATAATATAATTTTAATATCGGAGAGCAGTGCTGCTACAAGACAGTCAAACTCACAGTCACTCAGTGCTGTGCTGATCGCGATCTTAAACGAGACTGAGGTAGGGTAAAGAACATTCAATGCGCGTTGCCTGTTACAATGGGTTGTGTTTTTTTTATAGTTAAAAAGTCATTATTATATTGTTCAGTTATAAAAATGCGAAAGTTTGAAGCTGTGCAGGCATTCATCATGTGTCTATGCCAAACAGATAGAAACTCAGAGTAGATCCATTAGGCTAATAAAGGGTTGTTAGGATTAAGGTTTTACAATCTACCCTTGCATAGTTCAAAGGTTTTCTATAGCCTAATGCATAGTTGCCCGTTTCCTGGGATGACACAGTGACTCCTTTGTGTATTTATACTAAGCATAATTTAATGCAGCCAATCTGCAAAAGCATGATTGAAATGTTGCTTCCCGACTTAATTAAAAATTATCAGATGATAGAATTTTTCAGAATATTAGGTTCGGCATCGCATCAACGGAGGCCCGGGTTCGATTCCCCGGACGGCACGCTACGGATTTACACTGCGCGGAGCTCTCCAGCACCGAGAGGCCAGGCGATGCACGATGAGGGATCCTAAATTGACTCTCAGCACAGACTGCTTCGCCTGCTCTTCACACTACTGAATCTTCAAAATTCTAGAATTAAGGCAAAAAGAAAACCTCTATAGGTGTATCCATTGTACCCTGTATACGAGATAATAAATGATATTTGTTTGTTTGTTTTGAAATGGCAACGAAAAAAAATCTCCAGATTTTCTAGGAAATTTCCAGATATTTTTAGCTCAATTTTCCAGGAATCTCCTCTGTTGGATCTGGCAACACTGCGTGGCACTGCCCGGTCAACTATTAAAAATAAAAAGTAGCTTATTCAGTTTTTATAGCCTCTATACCTTATATCTAAGCTATATCTGCAACTTGACTAGCGAAGGTTACTACAAAATGATTTGACGGCCAGCATTTTACTAACTTCCTCGTGGACACACACACACACACAGAGGATTTTCTCGAGGGCTGAAGGAAACATAGAGACAAAAAGAGTAACTGGGGAAACTAGTTAATTTAACGGTTGTGGGAACCACGCTGATATTGCGCGCGATTTACCAACGACTACTATTTGAGTGGTTCCAAACCAATTAATAATGCGCATTCCATCTATCCATTCCACCTAAGAAAATTTCATCAAAGTTGCTCAACTTATTGGGAGCTCCAAGTTCTACTTCATTTGGGTTGTATTACTAGTCCGTGGGAGCTCAAGCGTGAAGTTTTAATAATACCCTGATCGTTGGCTACAGACCTGCAACTGGATTCAAAGTGACTCATACATATTACACTCGTAAGTGTACACGTGCTCACACTTGATAATGCGTATCTAAGTTTATAAATGTTCAACACGTTAGGTAATGAGGTGAATGAACACGCCGCAGCAAAATCAACAAACTAGCAGATGACACTAAACTACGACATCCTGTGCTCCAACAAGACCTTGATCACAGCATGGAATGGACCACGACGTGGCAGATGAGCTGTAACGTTGGCAAATGTTCAGTAATGCAAGTAGGGCGGAACACCCCTCAACCCGCGAAACAAGACATACGAGTGTCAGCTACAGGAAGTGAGACTCATCTCTCTCCAGCAAAGATAACGACTTAGTGGGCAATTAATAGAAACACTCAAGTACTTCAATTTCTTCAGCGAAGGACCTACCTACAGTGTGACTTTTTGTGAGAGACTTTAATGACGCCAGCGAAACGACCAAAAGCTATAATGTAAAGCTCGAAGGACTACTTTAAGCAGCCGTTTTCCCGTATTTCACGGTGAATATCTGGAATAGACTCCTCTCCGAAGTTGTAGATGCGGAGACAGGCAACGCGTTTAAAAATTGTCTTGACAAACACTGGGAGTGAGACCCGCCGCAGCAGGGCGCCGTAAGGATCCATTTCCAAAAAATGATGCCGTGTATAATATCAAGGAAATAAAACAACATTTTTAGTATAAAAATGAATTTTAAGCTATTTCATATTATCACATGAAATACAGATCAATTGCACAAATATATACATCCAAAGATATAATTGAAGCGCGAACAGCACAGTAACATACAATAGAGTTCAGTCGTACTCTCAGCCTAGGGCATCATTGCTTTGTTTATAAAGTTATTTCCATAGCATTTGTATAGGGGCGAACCCGACAGCGGGAAAATAATCGCGCGTTCCGCCAACAGGACAGCGTCCAGCATATAGGATGAGGCGCAGGGACAGGCCGCGGATGTCAGCGATCGTGGTCGATGCATAAAGATCCGTCGCCCATCCCTGTCTCATCATCGTTGTATATAGTATGTACGATCACTTAATTAATGGAGAATGCAGACTAACAAGTCAGCTACTTCGAAAAGAGGGATTGCCATAATATATACTAAAAGAGATAACGTCGCTCAAATCATTACACAAATCGTCATATGCAAAGCGAGGACAATATTTGCGTTCATCTAACGATCACTGAGGTGGTCTGTCACAATAAACTTAAGCGTAGCTCTAAGAATCACAGACACTTTAGCAATAACATCGACCGATACACACGTACTACGCAACCTACGGTGTAGTGCTACAAGCTTAAAAATAACAAATTCTTTTTTATAGAAGCGCGCAACATGACGTCTAGTGTGGTCATGCAGCATCTATAAGGACGCACTCGTAAGCCGGAAAGCAAGGCGTGTTCGTTTTGCCACACGAAATCGCATACCGGATCTGGATCATCCCCGACTGCGCTCGAATTATCATTATAAATATTTATCTGCATTTCGACTTAGTTTGGACAAATCGATGACCCCTTACAATTATTGAAAGATTATGAGCATTAGCAGTTTTCCGAGCAAGTCGAGAATTTCCATCATCAGTGCAAGTCGACTTTGGATCCTATTACTCAAACCTTCCGCCATCTCACAACTCGAACTCACTCGGGGACAATCTAAATCGGGACGGTGGCGAACCGAAGACGCTCCTAGCCGTCGTCCCGGGCATATCTGCAGAGCAGGGGCACTGCACGTGTCGGGGCAAACCAGAGCAACTACAGTGCATGTGCCTTGCATTAAGTCTCCATCACAACTGAAGGCGTGTTGCAGTCACAACCCCACGGTAGAGCTTATTACAACCGCGTTACTCGCCGATACGGACGGGGTTCAAAAGACTACGGTGTGAACCTGGCTTTACAGTACCGCAGGTTGCAGTGGGTTCACTAGGTTGTGACCGTAACAAGCCTCAGATGCGTTCTGTACATTCAGGTCGAGAAAGTCAATATGGTGACATAAGTACATGGCATGGCCAGTATCTTCACATGCCATGCCTGTTTTCCTGTACGGCATCATGAAAACGTCAGTCCCTGAAGACGTGGACGCAAAAGAAGTTGGTGAACTGAACGACTGACAGCAATACTTGATATTTTTTCACCAAGTACAAGAAAGTAACGCTAATTTGTCGATTATTCTAAAAAAAACTTTAAAAAGTAATGGGAATTCAANACGGCATCATGAAAAAGTCAGTCCCTGAAGACGTGGACGCAAAAGAAGTTGGTGAACTGAACGACTGACAGCAATACTTGATATTTTTTCACCAAGTACAAGAAAGTAACGCTAATTTGTCGATTATTCTAAAAAAAAATTTAAAAAGTAATGGGAATTTAAGAATTAATAGCTAACAAGATCCTACTATTTTAATATAAAATGTAACGCAAGTTCCGGCTTTCACTTGGATTCGAAACCGTGGCTCTGGAGTATTAAAATTGCAGGCATTTTATAAAGTAAGATAAATACTAACGGAAATATGAAGTTAACAAGCAATAAGCGTATTAACATAAGGAAAAATATAACAATATGCATTACAACGTATCCACTATACGGTATGTACAGCTAGTACGTGTGCAGACGAGCTAGAGGTAAAATAATGGTACAAACAAATAACGGAGCGATACAGTGACTGAGCGAGGTATTATATTTCTATTGACGAGGTCACAAAATCAGGTAGTAGAGACGTCACCGCTAGACACAGTTTCACTGAGATAAGCTAACCTCATCAGCTTACACTTTTGGAAACCTGGGTCATGAGCAGTGGTCTCGCTGATCGAGTCTCGAGGGCATGCGGTTTGGGATTAACGCCTGAAATTCGATTTAAAATAGCGAGTCCGACGATCCTAATTGAAACTTAGGACACGTTAAGATGAAACTTCCCCAATTGCCAACAGACAACGCCATAGTGCTATCTTGCTCAGGCTGTGTTGTTTCACGACAAGGATTTTTCCTCTCGTTGTATTGCTACAGAAGAGAGCCCTTGTAGCACAGCCTGAGTAAGATAGAATTAACCCTTTGTAGTCTATAATTAGCATCAAATTTACGTAGAAATAGCACCAATTGGGCAGTTACAGATCAAGTGCAGGAAAAAATTATACTGCGTGCTAGCAGGAGCGTGAGGGTTGCAGCTAAGAGGACAACTGCGTTTCACCAAAGAGAGGTTTATGAGGGTGAGCTTTGCTTGGCCCGCCCGACAGCAAGCAGCAGCCGTAGACGCCGCGAATACCAACGGACGCAGAGCCCTCATAACCCACCCTCAAGAGGAGAGGAGGGGGAGATTATTTCCCATCCCAGAGGCGCTCTTGAATTTGCTCCAGTACTATTTCAACAAACAGCCATCATTCAGCCGGAAAGCTACACCAGTTCTTACTGGAGAAGGAAAAGGGGGATGGGAGGGGGCTGATATTTCCATAGACCTTTAAAGTTCTTCAGATGAAGTTTAGGAGGCGCTATGCCCTCCATTTGGGGTAACATAATTAGTTTAAGGCGGAGCGTAACCTTTCTACTTATAGTCCAAGATTGCATTCGATGCCCAGAATGGTTCAAACGGCGAACACAATTTCCAGCTGTCCCTTCCGAGCTATGATACACCTATGGCGGTACACATCATGCATCAGATACCTTTAATGGGGAAGGGGGCGCAAGAAAGGACAATTAGGGCTTTGTAAGATTGAGTTTTCGGTCATCTCAAACGTCATCAGTCAACGATTTGCGTTTGAAGCTTGACTCAAAGCGGCAGGCTGGTAGATGTTCTCCCGGGGACACCCACAACCACGGTATATACCCACCCTGTTCGCTATACGCCCATGCTTCCGCTCATGCTAATAGGGGGCTCTAATAACTACGCAACAGCTGCTCGAGCTTTGCAACGTGCTTGAAACTTTACTCACGCCTGTTTTCATTTTATAACGAATTGCAAAGACTGGGTAACAAATAAATCCGATGATACGAATAGTTTAGAGAGCAAGATGTTCTAGAAAACCAGATATTCTAGAACACGGGTTCCCAACCTGTGGGTCGCAGCTCTCGGGGGTCACGTAACTTTGCTAGAAGCAGTAAAAATGCTCTAATACTTTTTTTTGAGATGTTTCTTCCATCCGCTGCTTCGAATATAACATGTACATCCAGCTGCGGCAGTAGGAGGCCATGTGGGCATCAAACGTTTTGGTCGAGGATCCAGAAATACTGGGACATAGCAAACTATGTAGAATATCAGACACAAAAAATTATGGATATCTTAGAACGTCAGATATCTTAGAATGTCAATTATTTTATCAGAAGGCTGATTCTTCTGAAATACCGGCACAATAATAGTCTTGCCAGAAGCACACGTAGAGAAATCTACATCATTATTATATAGCTAACCGAAGGGATAGGGCGTATGGATGCATGATGAACACACAGGTGAGTTCACAACACCGTCGTTTGTTGCCTATACGTAGCACTCTGCATCTGAACACCTTGCTGGTTCGTTTCGACAGCAGAAAATTGCACGGCCTTCTGAATTCGAATTCGACTAAGTTTGAAAAGACACCCGAAGCTGTACTGTGAAGTTGCTAAGCCAACTTGGCGGGTAACACCTCCGCAAAAATATCCTAGTGAACGCACAAGTGTGTTGACGAGCGCACAACACACAAACCATTCGGACGCTGAGTACAAAGTGCGGGCATCAGAAGACTGGCGACTCCGCCAGTAAGCTGCGGCTTCATACTTGAGTCATTTGCTCCTCCTACGAAGTAAACAGCGTCCGAGCGTGCTGCTAATTCATTGTAAATAACAGCGAAGTGCACAGCTCTCCGTGTATCAATTCACTGAAAATTTGCAGAGATATCCGAAACTGGAATGCAGTATTACTTCTACACAAGTTGGATGGCGTGCATAACGTCACCTAGATCTCGTGCAAACACTTTCTACGGCCTCAAGGTAAACAAAAGACACTTGCTGCGTAAGCTGATTCGACGACTTACAATTTTAGGCATTTCATTAGCAGACACACAGTCTTTTTCTGCAGGACGCTACACAGCGTTCGAATATTAGGTATGCTAGGTACGGAGAACAAAACAGCCATGAGAACGACAGTAATAAGACAAAAACCTGAACAGAAAATATAAACTTAACAAGAAACTCAACAAGAGCAAGAGACGAGGTGAAGATAGAGGTAGTTTGTGAGCACAGACAGTGACTGCAATATCGATACACAAATTGCCAATGTAGATACAGAATGTTAACTCGGAGCAGGGGGAAGGGGGGGGGGGGGCGGCGGCGAGGCCAGTGAACTTTTGTTTCTGTCGAGCGCAAAGTTAAGTTAGGAACATACGAATATATGGATGTTAATGGAATATTTCTCACTGAATTTGCAGGCTCAGATTGAGTACATGAATAGATATATCTGTGGCTCTCTAGCGACATCACTAACTTCGACTTGACCTTATTTTGACCAGACTGGGCTACATTGTTGCAAAGGCTTTATTAACACAGCATAACAATAACATAGAGAACCCTCGTAGCAAAGCAACAGGACCTGGCTGCAACAGAGTTAGGGCGCACTTCGCTTGAACATACTGAGCATGAATGCAATTATGATTAAATATTATGGTCTCGGTGTGCCCTAACGAAACGAATGCGCTTGAATCATTCACAGTTCTTATTATTAAACACTGATTTTAGTTGGAAAAAGCCTTATGAGAAATGAACCAAGAGGTCCTTTGAAGCTACAGGAGACTAAAAAATGTGTCCGCGAAGTCCTTCGGAGCTTCAGGGGGTTAAACGCCCGAACGAGAGGTCCTTCGGAGCTTCAGGGGGTTAAACGCGTGAACAAGAGGTCTTTCGGGGCTACAGGGGGTTAAAAAGCGTTTCCGATGTCATTTGAGGCTCTAAGGGAGTTGAAAAGCGTTACCGAGGTAATTCGGGCTCCAGGACTAAAAAAAACTTGATCCAAAGGTCTTTTCCGGGCTCCAGGGGGTTGAGCATAGCAAAGTAATACGCAGCTGCAGACAAAAGCACAATCCTAGTCTGTACAAAGCACGCGGGGGGCGAGAGAAGGTTAGGTGTGTGACAGAGCGATTCTAAAACACAGAAGTGAATTTGTGAGCTCGTGACGATCCACGAAGTTAAAAAATGCGCAGTTGCAAGCACCAGAATACTCCTTTTGGAAAATGGGACTTTGATTTCAATGGCACGACAGAAACTTACTTGGATAACGACAAGCTAATCCGATTAGCTCTAACTCGTCAGAAATATTAGTGATGAGAATTCGATTCGCCGCTCTGGGTCGCGTTTCAAGTACTGTATTAACCGC
The DNA here is from genome assembly GCA_001587735.2 of Parhyale hawaiensis. Lineage (NCBI taxonomy): Eukaryota > Metazoa > Arthropoda > Malacostraca > Amphipoda > Hyalidae > Parhyale > Parhyale hawaiensis. The sequence goes on along the minus strand of LQNS02004412.1, from coordinate 13,384,870 downwards.
AAAAATAAGTTTTCAATTAACGCCTGACATTTGATCCGTAAGTGGAGTATCGACTGCCCAGGATTGAAATTCGGGAGCAATTAAAACTTTAGCTCATCTCACTGGTAGTGCATACATGGTAGAAATCCAATCTTATAATGACCAAGAAAACAGCGGGTACCTCGTAGCAATAACACTTTCTGAAGTGTCCTCTATGAAATATGCTGGCTTTTGTATGGGCATAAAGCTGCACATTCCTAAGACTGGATAGGGTGGGAAAGGCTCGTTCACAGTACAACTGCCACGCATGTACGTTAGCGCCCTCAAGCCACCCTTTCTTGCATTACACACACAAGCTCTATACATACATCTATTCGCATATTCAACACAGATAACTGTCAGTATAATAAATAACTTATTGCTTGCTTGCTCATCGCTTGTTACATTCCTACGAAAGACAAGAAAAAATTGCAGCACCAAGTATGTGACGAAAAGAATAAAGGCTTTGAACAGAGAGATGTTAAAACTGCGGAGATATATTATGTGAATAATACACTAAAAAACTCATACAATTCGACTAAAGCTGACAGAGACACTCATGTCAACAGTAGAAAAAAACAACAGAAATATCAAGGTGCGACAGTTCCCAAGAATAAAATCAGGATACCCGTACAGAAGCATTCGTCGCATTGCACATACAAACGAACATTTTAAAGGTCAGTACGCGCCAAAAAAGCTTTCCATTTCAATTCCTGGAATTCAAAGAATTGAAAAATCGAAATCTCTTTGCCGACCAGCTGAAACGTGCGCTAAATACAAGTGGGGAAACCAGAGCCGGTTGTTCCAAGAGTCTTCCATAAAAGAACAAAATAAGCAAATAGTTGAGGCTTCGTTCAACTTGGAATTAAAGATTAAACAACAAGAGGAAGGGACTGGTTGCATGTTGAGAGAAATGTGGAACCCGTACACGGGATGTTCCCGCACTGGTTCAACGTGCACGGGTACGGCAAGTCGGGAAAGTAAAGAAAGAATAGACCAAAACATCATGAGTAGGAGCTGCAAAGTGATGGAGGTCTCCGACAGTACCGAATTACATCCAATGCAACATCAGCGTCCATCGTTTTCTAATACCCAACCAGCTGTCAGACAACATCCTCGCCCCTTCCAAGTCGTGTTATCACAAACTCAACACCATCGTGTTCGGCGCACTATTATTATTACTGTTTTTGATATATAAGTTAATTTAAGCCTCCCTAAGCCATCACGAGTTTCATGTTGTAGGAGAGGAAAAGTATAAGACATATAGTATGGCAAAATCAAATGGGAAACCTATGAACGAGGGTGTTCCCTGGCAGGATCAACGAGTATGGGCACAGCAAGTCGCAAAAGAAGAGGAAGAACAGAGGAAAGCTCATCAGTAGGAGTATGAAACTGGAGAGAAGCAGAGTTGGCACGGAGGGACGCTCTTGTATCGGTGGTGAATTGCCTTCTATTGGTCGTCGTATCTTTGATTATTATTATAATTGTATTACGATTATTTATAGAAAAGTCCAGGCCTTTCTTTTTCACAACAACGGCAATCAAAGTGTGAAAGAAATAAAGGACCCATAGTTTGACGAGAAAATCTGGAAAGTACCCAAGCGCGCAGCCGGGGAACGGCATCAGTGATGCTAGTCTAACACTTCGCTCTTCCACCCAACACTTTCCATAACCTAGCTCCCAGTGCGCATCATCCTTGTGCTCCTGTGCACATTCGCTAGTTGTTTCTAGTCAACAAACGTCTGCTGGCGGTCGGCACCGAAAAGCACGGGAACAGGCAACATGTGTGGGTGCTGTAATATCCGGTCCACACCAGACAATCGCACGCTCAACATATGAATGGACGCTGAGCTCACATGTCACTCATGCTACCGACCGACTCTCACAGTGCGCAGAGAAACAGTAAACGCCGAGCGGGTCTTCGGCAAGCAGACGCGATAGAGCCCAGTCAGCCTGCCTCAGTTTCACTGAACAACTACAGGCCGCTACACTAATAACATATCAGTGTCATTAACTTCAAATAAAACAGTTTCCAGGTGAATTATTTTGTCGAAAAAAGATTTAAAGACGTAACAATAATATTAAAAAAGATGGTAACAGTGACACACATTTGAAACGTAGTAGATGAATGGCATATTTACGGAGCTAAAATAATTGTCTGCTATATGTAACCAAGTAGGTACAATCAGCTGAAAAGCAGAGGGAATATATATGCAGCGCACAGGTTTATGCACATCCGGCAGCCAATTTGTACAAGTTTAATAAAACCTTAAGATATTTGTGAATTGTCGAATAAGAAGTGCAAAATTTGTAAAAGTAAAAAGGGGGGAGGCCCCACATGACCTCCGCCACTGCTACTATCTACGCTGAGTACGGCACGGGAGCCGAGGCCAGCAGAAGTGAGAGGAGCAGCGAACCATGCGCTGCAGGAGCGCTCGATTGGCTTACTTGCATTGAGTTGATCTAACCAGCGCGGTAGTGAGTTGTTGTGCAAGTGGTCTGCGACCAACGCCTAACACTCCATCCAATCTAGCGAGTACAACGCTCAGAAGTGAGGTTCCGACCAAGTCAAAGCAGTGCGGCTGGCAGGATCTTAAGAGTGAAGTTTATCGTCAACGACAAAAGCAAACAATATGTTCACTGTTCCCTTAGATCCATGAAGTTTCCAGCACCCCATCATAAAAAGCAGCGTCTAGATCAGTGGTACCTAAGGTTTACCAGGCCGGTGCCCCAGTGCCTCCCATGCTTGGGATGCTAACTGTCTCCCACTTGTTTTCGTGTAAAGTGCTTGCGACGGCCCCAACTCGCGTGCATCTCTGGGAGGACCCCATGAGGCGTCTCCATCTTTCTCTCTTCTTACCCTTCCTTTGACTATATCCATCCACTTCCCCGTCCGCCTCCGGAGGGGACAATAGCAACAAAATGCTTTATATACTAACACCTCCTCCCCATCATACAGGCTATTGTTTGATAGCATTTCAGTGCTCTTAATAACACGTGGGACTACGGAGCCGGAACTTATTCATCGGCAGCCTTGATCATCCCGTCGCTTTCTGCAGCACACTTTCGTTTCACCGCTCTCCTATTCTAGATACCTCCATTACTCTTATTAATGTATCTAATTAGGTATTATAGATGATATTTTAAGCCGCCCAAGCCGCAACAAAGGTGTTCCAAGAGAGGAAGAGGAAGGCACACCGACTACGTCCACGGAAACAAGGAAATTATGCAAGATGTTCCCACAGAGAATGAACACTCAAGGGAACAGCATGTGGAGCAAATATGAAGAACAGAACAACGCCAAATGCCATAACACTTAAAGTACTGAAAATAGAGGGAAGCAAAGTGGGCATAAAACAAAGAGGACTCAAAAGGCCTAACTAAAGCAGTGAAGGCAGCATATGGGGTCCATTGTCTACAGGGGGTGGTACCGTTGGTGCAGGGGTGGTACCGTTGGAGCAGAGGTGGTACCGTTGGAGCAGGGGCGGTACCGTTGGTGTAGGGGCGGTACCATTGGAGCAGGGGTAGCACCGTTGGTGCAGGGGTAGTACCGTTGGTGCAGGGGCGGTACCGTTGGAGCAGGGGCGGTACCGTTGGAGCAGGGGCGGTACCGTTGGTGCAGGGGCGGTACCGCTGTATCAATTATTGGCAATGGTAACAGAGAGCGGAACCACTGGTCAAAGTAACGAAAGAGTTCCATTGTCTTCATGGGGCGGTACCACTGAGCTCGACAAATGGTTCCGATGCTCTTGCAGCGAACAGTACAACATGGCACACACAAGTTGCAGTTACAAATGCTGCATGATAAATATCATATTACACAACCCATTGCGAGAAGACATTGCACAAAACACAGCACTGCGTCTCATATCGCTTTCATGCATAACAGATAAATTTTTTTCTTCTGTTGTTCAACACTGCATTTACTCTCGTATTTGATGAACTAGTTGCAAAAAGGTGTTACTGTTATTTGGAGCACTGTTTTTATTAGCGTTATTGGCATAGGGAAGAATTACTTTTGTAAGTAAATGACAATGGTTTCCTCACTACGTTTCTTGTGATTCCACGACAGCAGTGCACAGCAACCGAGCTGTGGTCGAGCTCCTGAAGCAGGCCAGTGCAGTACTCAGCAGAATTGTGAGGCCATAGGACGGCGCTGTGAAGCCAACGCCAGCTATCACTTTTGATAGAGTGAAAAACACATAATTCAAAATCATTTTTAAAATAGAAATTGTACCACCAACCGCTTCAAAGAGAGAAGATAAAATACTACTCAACGTAAAACTTGTTAAAAAGATATTTGTAAGAAGAAACGTTTAGGTACGTGACAGGATGTGGGTATGAAGTGAAAGTTAGGTAGGTAGGTAGGTAGGTAGGTACGTAGTCCGTGCACGGAAGAATCGCCGCAAGAGGCGCACCACGTACAAAAGTCGCTCAGGAGGAACTAAGGCTCAGTTGACGCGATGAACTCTTCCTGTACGTCCATGAGCTTCTTGAGCGGCGAGGAATAGAAGGCAAGTTTTACTTTCTGCGGCTGTCTCCTCTTCAGGAACTCTCGTCTGCTGAGCGACAGCCAGTCGTACTGCGTCAGGAGGTTAGTGAGGACTTCGGTCCTCGTCTCCAGCGACGCGCTGTGTTCAGTGCTGAGGGTGATCACTAATTCTTTGATGGACTTCATTTGGAGGAAACGCAGCAAGTCTTCCACCATCATGTACTTCTTGTCGGAGGCCCGGTGAACGAAAATGTCAGGAAGGGGCGCCGTGCTCTCCTCGAAGGTGAAACCTTCGACGAAGCTGGACTCCGTGTTGCCGGTGGGTTGGGGGCGAGCTGCTATGGACAGGCGGTCGCTTGAGGCCGCCTCGGGTACGCCAGAGAAAAGCTTGAACCCTTGCTCAGCAGGATCTGACGGGAAAATGACATTTTTAATTCCAGTTAGTAACGCTACTTTTATTATTGGTAAAGCTTTAGGCCTATGCCTAGCGCCAATAGACGACAGGTTATAGGACCCCAAGTGCAGAAGTAAGATACCCCTAGCACAAGGAACAATGTAATGCACAACTCCAATTGACTCTTTCCTCCAAGGTTGTTATCTTAAAATTTTATACTTTCAACAGGAAGACGACCAAGAACGTTCAGTCTAACATATTATCTAGGCAGAGTTAGCGGTATGCTTATCGTTAGGTAGTTAGTTATTAGAAAAATTAGATTTTACAGAAAAAAGCGGGCAATAAATTATCACAAGAGCACTCTGAGAGCTAATACCTCCGCCAAGCGAGGCAACGGTAGCAAAAAAATTCAAATTGGCTCTGAAACCATAATTTTCTTTGTATAAACTCCAATATCTAATCATTTGTGCCTTTTGATAGTAATAACAGCTTCTGCAATTTTCTTGAAGATACGTTCACAACTTTTTGAGTTATAGCTACCTACTGCTAACAAACGTTAAGACAAACATGCGTCAAACATATAAACGAACACACCGATTTGCACCAAAATTTAATCATTTATGTCTTGTAACATTACTAACAACCCCTATAAATTTCATAAAGATCCATTCATTATTTTTTGAGTTATTGTGTTAACAAGCATAAAATTAAAAACAGTGACAAACAAACGAACGAACAAATGGATCATTACATAAATCTGGTCATCTACTCATTGTTTTATACCTAACAACTCATGTTAATTTCATAAAAATCCATCTATAACTTTTTTAATTATGGCACTGAACAATATGAGGCAGACAAACAAACAAATGAATGGACATATCTTCACCAAAAGTTAATCATCTGTTCCTCCTAACATACATAACAATCCCTGTAATTTTCCTCCAAATCGGATCAGAACTTTTTGAGTGATCTTGGTGACAGACAGACAGATAAACAAACAGACAGACAAACACGACGAAAACATAACCACCTTGGCGGAGGTAATTACCGAGAAAAATTCCTCAGCTAAGTGGCGAGTAAAGAGATTTTTCAGTCCCGGTGTAGTAGGTGGCCTGCCTTAGAGTGTTAGGTTAGTTAAAGAGAAGTTAGGATAGATCCGATTCGCATAGAATAGATAGTACCTACCTAATCTAACCTAGCTTCATGCATAGATACTACACCCGAATCTCAGGTAGGCCACATAGGTACTGCCCCGGCAGGTACCGAATTTTTCACTATGCTAGTAGCACTGATCCACAAAGTGTGCGGGTCCAGTATTTTATTGCTGTTGGAATCGGGAGCTCACCCATAAATCGGACAGGCCCAGCGAAGTCCCAGTAGCCCGCCTCCATGCCCGTGAGGTCCCGGAGGTGCTGCTGCATCAGCAGCAGACACACGGAGTCTGTGGTGAGGTCACAGGAGCGCTGGCCGCTGTAGGTGGTGAGTGTGGGGTCAGCGCCATAGCTGAGCAGCAGGCGGGTCAGCTCAGCGTGGCCGTTCTCCATGGCCTCGTGTAGCGGTCGTATGCCTCCGTGGCCTGCTGCGTTAACAAGGGCACCGTGGGCCAGTAGCGCCTGCACAGCAGCAAAGGTAATACCATTATTATTAGGCTGCAGAGTTTAAGCTCCGTCTTCACTACTACAGCGATCAAACTGATAGAGAAGTAAGGGACACGCAGTGTGTCGACAGAAACGTGGTGTTTCCACACAGGATCAACGTGCATGAGAACAGCTAGTCCGGAAACATGGGAATGAACATAACGATTCATTTATCAGTTGGAGGATGGGAATGGAAGGAAAATAAGTGGGCACGAAAGGTTGTTGTTCTTATTATTATCAATAGTTGTTCAAGTCTCCTTAGAAGTAACTATGGTGATTCAAGAGAGGAAAGGGAAGGGACATTTATATGTCGACAGAAACGTGAAATCCATACACGAAGGTAGCTCAATGTGCATGGGAACCGCAAGTCACGAAAGAAGAGGAAGAACAGAACAAAGCACCATCAGTATGAGTATGAAAACGGGAGGACTCAAGTGGGCACGAAAGACAGACGTACCGAAGGCCTAGCTAAGACTAAGAAAACCTATGGGGTCCCCTAGAAACGCAACTCGCCATTACATATAAGCGTGTTCGACAGAGCGCTGAAGTTAAGCCTGCGATGCCTGACTTATCCAATACTTTAGACAGGTGCTTTGGCTTGAGCTTCGCCCCGTAAAATAGACGTTTAGGCCTTGATTCTTGACCAATTAATCTTGAGACTTCCAAAAACTCGGACTTGCTCAGTAAAATAGTTTTAAGCAGGTTTCACGTAAGAGGGTTGTTTCTAGCACTTGCAATACGATCGTAACGAGAGAACAGAAGCTTTTTCCTCAAGTTTCAAACAAGTCAAGCCTTAATTACTTGCGGCGCCCCATCAAACACGCCTATAATTTAGCTAACGTCAACCTATGGGCTATCTTACACCTCTTGATGGAGGCAGAGCAGTCATTATAATTCTAAAGTCATTGTCGGGCGCTTTTGTGTTAACGGAAACAAAGCGGCAGCCCCGGAACTAGAACAATAAAAACAGATGCTCAGGCGGCTAAAAATTATCTCAGGGCTTGGATCTTGTCGCCCCACTGGCGTCGGCACCTGTCGCTACCGCCCCACTGGCGTCGGCACCTGTCGCTACCGCCCCACTGGCGTCGGCACCTGTCGCTACCGCCCCACTGGCGTCGGCACCTGTCGCTACAAGAAGCTGCCTCACAAATCTGACGAGCTCAGTGCCAGCTCGCCACCCGGTTTGTCTTTGACCAAAACAAATTCAGGTTGCAGTTCAAATTTGCACAGAAGCTCATGCGCCTGAAACAGGGCTAAAATTTTTTCCCACTAGTTTTATGTGCAAATTTCACTCTTCATCATATGAGTTAATAACTCTGAAGGGGCAGCGAGTTTTCTACGAGTTCTGGGCATAGAAAAGCTTGGGAATCACTGAGTGATACCCACTTGTCTGCAACGTCTGACAAAAGCGAGCGCTAGTTTTACCAGTTAAATCCTGCTACTGTTAACAGCAAACTAACTGTACTTGAGAAAGCCAAACCGGCTGGGTTGGGATGACAGCGTTCCATACCTGAACGATGGCGAGGTGCCCTTTGTTGCAGGCCTCGTGCAAGGGCGTGTAGCCGGCGTTGTCCTTAACATTGACGTCATACTCAGGGTGTTCCAGGCAGTAAATGATGGCGTCCTGCAAGACCATAACATTTTCATATGCAACAAACTAGAGGGCCTTGCGGAAACCCAGCAGCCCACAGCATAGCCTGACATACATTGAGCCCTCAGCTCGGAACAGATACAGCTCCCGGGTCCTGGAGTGAAGACACACACCATACCGTCGCCTATACCTACATATTCGCCTTCGTATCGACACAGCCGGGAGTGCATAATATCATCATTATAATGCCCAAGCCACGCTATACCTACAGTATAGAAACGTACGCTCAACTTACGAGCGCACGTTCAGCTTTCACGGAGTTCAGTTTGGGTACTTTCCTTCCGTACATTCGATGCCCATTTACACTGTGCAATCGAGACGACGTGCGAACTGAACGGCCGCTCGCAAGTTGAGCATGCGATGGTATAGAATGGCCCCGGCATAAGGATACGTAAAGCAGTATCCACATGAGGCGCTGAGAAGTAGACTTGGCTATGCGCCACACATAAAAGCTGTGAAAAATGCAAAGCTTCGAGACTTCATAAACGCCTTCAAGGTAATTTTTTTTAAATGTAGGTGAAAGAATGTGCGAAAACAGGCGAACGCTCAAGGTAATAATCCAAAGAGAAATATGGCAGTGGTGGCGCTTAGCCAAATCTGCTTCTGGGTGCTTCATAAGATGATGCCCTTGTATGAGCAACTAGCCCTTTTAGTCTTTTAGCAGGAACAGTAGTTACAAAAAACTGGTCTTTTACAAGATTCTGCACGAACCAATCTACCTTTTCAACAGATCCAGTACGAACAATGACGCTTTGGTCAAATTTAGCTCTAGCTTCAGCCCAACAAACGGGCCTATTGCTGGATATAGTACCTACAATCAACTGGCCCTTGTAGGAGATTTAGTACGGACAAACGGCCTTTTACCATATTTAGTACGAAACTACGAACAGCTAGATTTTTTCACCAGAATTAGTATAAACTGGCTCTTGTATCAGATTTAGAACGAACAATTGTCCCTGCACCAAATTTACAACAAGCAACTGCCCCCCCCCTTTGGTTGGGAACACAATATTGTATAAAAAGCACTGTAGTTCTATTACGAAGCGAGCTCTCTGGTTCTTTGCTCATCTCCCAAACTTGCCTCGACTTACGTCTTCAAACTACAAAGTAGAACAGCCAGCATGGTAGCATTTGGTCAGGCATAAAAAAATTAATTTACTTCACATATATGCATCATATTATATAGTTATACTGTACTGCATAGTGTAGGACTCGTTTTGGCACTACCGTAGCGCCCGCTAAGAAGAAGCAATTGACGTAGAGTATGCCAGGAGCAATATGGATCCCATATACGCGGGTGTTCCCACACTGCATCAATGCGCATGGGTACAAAGTTCGGTAAACGGTTAACCTTTTACAGGGAAAGTGACTATATGTAGTCACTTCCGTAAATCTATTCTGACGAGGCGCTGTTTTAGCTGCAGCCTGAAATTAAGTGCGCCGTGGCGCTGCAACCACCAAATGAGCAGCGTTTTCGTCACGTGACCAAAATAAAAAAAAATAAAAAGCTTGCGTGTCCCAGCCAATCAAAAGAAGCGGCCTTCTCGTGGTGGCGATGATGATGCGACGGTAACTGCAGAACTTGCCGAAACGCGAGTGGCTGTGACGTCACACAAAACATTGTTTTAGTCAGGTGAGAACACACTATACTCCTGTTTTCCCTTTGACACACACACACACTCACATGACAGTTAGTGCGGGCCGCCTTGTGCAGCACCGTCTCGCCCAGGTGCTTGTTGACCACCCAGGTGCGTACCTCCCCGGCAATGTCCTTCGTATCCTCCGGCCACAGCACCTGACGACGCACAGGCTGTATGGAGAAGATGGTAATAATGTTAGCTAATTCTTTAACTCTCATATGGATGCTCTATTCCTAACGCTAAAGGTCACAGCGCCCTGAGGTTTGGCACCAGATAAGGAGAATATGAGCAGCTGAGCAGAGAGGTGCCCAACGGTGGACAAGGTGTACATGTGCCACAGACCATACGATACTCGCCTGTCCACTCCTCTCAAATGCGATAGATCAAACGATACTCGCCTACTCACTCCTCTCAAATGAGCCTCACGAAAAGTTGATGAAACCTCTATAAAGTCTAGCAGAGTAAACCTAGCGACCTCAAATAAAAAAATACGCTCTTGTTGCAAACGAAAAGAGTGCATCTATTGCAAAGAAGAACGCGCACAGGAGCAATACCCTGTGAAAAATTGCAAAAATTAATTTTAGCCAATTTAGTTCACTAGGGTGTCCTAAAATTTAGGCTAATGATCGTCATGGACCATCAGCAACTAGCTACGAATTTGTGTTTCTAAGTGCTCAACACATTGCTTGCATTGCCAAGAAAAGTTTACTTTTTGTTTGAGCTCGCTATATTGACTGGACTAAATTTTATCAACGTTTTATCAACTAGCCAACAGGCCTCTTTGGAGTTTTGAGTGGGCAGTGGAAGTATTGTGTAGTCTATGCGAACAATCAATGATATGCTAAAATAACAAAACTTTCTGCAAGAAGAGAAACGCTGTAGCTACTAAGACATTTTATTCATGTATTGCAAATTTCTGTATTTAGAGAACAAGCTCGCTAAAGATTGATTCTGATAAACAATAATCTCTCTGAGCTAAATATTCCCACCCCTGAAGATGGATGAAAGAAAAAATTACTACAATCAGCGTTTCAGAGAGAAAAAACAAGGGACACTTGGTAGCTATGTCGTCAGAAACCGAAAGCAATTATGGTATCTATCACTATGTCACGGTAAGGCTAAATTAAGAATATACATACATCATGGCATCACTACCTATTGTAATAAGAATAGATTGGGTACACGATAACGCACCACAAATGCAAATTACCTGCTTCTTTTTGAAGGATACAATAGCCTCTTCATCAGCGGCACTTCTGGGAGTCACTTTCTTCTTTTTCCTGATATAATCAAAGCCGCTGCTTTTGTGTATTTTGTGCTTCTTGCGGTGTTTCTTCTTGATGTCCCTGAGGGTCGGGGCACCGAATATGGTGAACACTTGGGAGCCGTCACCGGGGCGGAGCGAGTCCTCCAGCGAGGCAACTTTGGAAGCTAAGCAGGGCAGCTCCGACGTGACTTCGCTGTCGTCGACTCCTGACCCGAGGGCGGCGGCACTGTCCGACGGCGTGCTTGGTCTCGTGGAGGGCGGCAGCGAGTTGCTGTCATCACCGATGTTGGTTCTCGACCGACTATCCACGGGCTGTTTAGTCTTCTTTTTGGGAACAGCTTTTTTGGCGATGAGTGGAGCTTCTGTCTTGCGAGCAACATCCCCAAACACAGCTTTGATGGTGGCCTCATCGAGCAGTTGCTTGTTTTCTTTTCGTGTCCTTGATTGGAGTAATGTTGTCGAAAATATATTAATGCCATTGTTTTGGAACAGCTCGTCAAACACCTTAGAATGGGCATCCACTGTATCTTTTCTAAAGAAAGTCGCCAGCTTCCGTAAGTCAATCTGATTCTCCGACACAAGACCGGGGGTTGGGAGCAGCTTGGGTGTCGAGTCGCTTGTCAGTAAGGCTCGAGGTCGGTTGAGCCAATTGGTATTGATGCGATTGTATTTTCGTTTGAACCTTTTAATAAGTTGCGAGGCAACAGACTTACGCCTCGCCAGAGGGGCGCTGTCCGATGCCGGACTCCTGCGACTAGCCAGGGAGTCGGAGTCCGAGTCTTCCGACGCCATCATGGACGGAGCAACAGAAGGAGTGGGGGTAAGGCCGGTGTGTGTCCTCGAAGTTCCAAAGGCAGGGAACGAATCCATGCCAAATCTACGGATGGTGTTGCCGGAATCGGAATCGGTGCCGACATCGCCGACTTTGTCAAAGAAATTTTGCAAGATGCTGTTGCTGGTCAAGAGATTGTCTTTGAGCTTGTCAGAGGCAGGCGGAGCCGTGTGATGATTACTCTTGCTCCTGGTGACGCGCGAACTGCTATCTCTGACCGAACTGTTCTGCTCAACGGGTGCAGTTCGTTCGGAGAAATCATGAGAACACGTGGTTCCGAGAGCCTTGGTTGATAACAACTTTTTAGGTAATCGAGCAAACTCCTTCTTGAACTTGAGTAATCCTTCTTCCCATCCTGCGTAAAATAGTTCGCCAGAGCCAAACTTAGGTCTGGCCCAACTCTGTCTGAACTTGGCTTCGTGAAGAGAATCAAGTCTCTCCTTAATCTTAAGAGAAACTTCAACCCGTCTCGCCTGTTCCAACACGACATCTTCCCTCTCTAGCTCCTGGATCCGCTGCTTCTCGAGCTTCTGAAGAATGCTGTCGCTGGCTGGCAACGACACGGTGTCATCATCATCACCAGCACTAGTGGCACCTTCGTCTGCACTGCCCCCAGCGGACGCCACCGTTGATCCATCGTCAACTTCCTCCTTAATTTTTAAGGGAACTTTTTCTTGGGACAAAGGCTTGCCCTTCTTCGTGGGTGTACCGGCAGTGTCCGACTCGCTATTCGATTTGATAAACATCTTTTTATTTTGTTTATTGGGTCGCCTGAATGGCGTTGAGTCCTCAGAATCAGAACTGGAATCTTTTGTCTCAGTGGCACGCAATTCCTTCTTAATCGATCGTTTCACACCACGTGCCTTAAAGTTCCCAACAGCAGCAGTTTTTGCCTTTATCTTCTTTCGGTTACGAGTAAAAACTGAACACTTTTCGCTCGCCGATTCGGAACTGGAAACTTTCCTCTTCTTTTTGGACTTGAGGTTGGACTTGTCCGATTTTCTGGATTTGGATCTGGAAGACCGAGGGGGTTTATAGACATCGTCGTCGCTGGAGCCCTTCTTTCCCTTAATTCTGCGTCGCTTGACGCTCGTGTCGTCCTCCTCGTCAGAAGAATACGACACTTGTCTCGTTCTGGGCTTAAGAGCACCTCGCCGGCGCTTTGGTCTCGTCGGACGCTCATCCTCTTCCTCGCTACTATCCGACTCCGCTTTTCTGCGATGGTGAGCTTTACGGTAATTATTTCTGTTGGAAGAGCTTGATTCTGAAGAGTCACTGTCGTCACTAGCGCTGGTGCTGCTTTCGTCGTCACTACTGCCAGGGGAGAAGTCAGTGTCATCACTTTTCCTCGCTTTGCCGCCTTTACCAGACTTCAGAGAGCGGTACTGAAGGCGCGACCGTTTACCCGAAGATGATTTTTTGGAGAGCGAGCTCTTGGCATCAGATTCACTGGCACTTGGACGTCGTCTTCTCTGAGACCTTTTCTGGATGCTTTGCTTCTTCCTTTTCGAATCAATTATCTCTTTCTGCAACTCCAGCTCATAGTCACTAGCATCTTCGTCTGGAATGAGCTCCGTACAGCTTTCATCAGAGTGAGAAGCATAGGTGAGAATTATTCGTTCTTTGGAAGACTTATCCTTGATGCTATTGAACTTGCCCCTGAACTTGACGGGAGGCTCAGCCTCACTTTCACTCTCAGCCTCAGACACTTGGGGTGGAGGGGGCGCAACTTCATCATTATCAATGGCTCTTTGCACGATCAGTTTTTGCTCGTAACGGCGACCAAGAGTTCGGGTTTTCCTGCTTGTGGTCACCTCTCGGTTATGGGACAAATCAGTAAGAAATTTGCTGAAGTTTATATTCCAATCTAGACCTGGATCGACCTCTTCAGATTCCTGCTTAATTTCTTGATGCTCAGAATCGTCCTTCTCAGATTTTATAGTTACAGTAGAAGATGAGAGATCAGTTAGCTTCCCACTGTCTTTATCAGCATTTGAGGACTCTTGAGTGATAATGGTAGATGGCACCAATTGAATATTTTCTTTATCAGCTCGATTAGAGCAATCAGCATCACCAAAGTTGCCTTCGAGCTTACGGCTGTCGAACACCTTCTGCTCGGCTTTCGTCCGAATTCTCTGCAAATCAGCATCGTTGCTCGCGGCATTCGGTCGGTCTGCGTTTCTTGCTCCAGCTGGAAGACTTGTCCCGACACTTCTAGCAGAAAGTTCGGAACGAGCTTTAGCAGAAGAAGGGAAGGGACAACTTCCATGCTTAGGAAGGTTATTCAGTTGTCGAGGTCTCCGCACCGAGACACTGGCATGTGAAGTAACTGTACTTGTAGCAGGAGGCTGATTGGAGCTTGTGCTTGATGGATTTTCACAGGCACGGCGTGTGGACTCAATAGCATACTGATCATGACTTGACCTAGAGTCTCCCACTGGAGGGTAACAAGGCGCTACATCTGAACCCCGTTGGCTTGATTGAGCGGTCAAATTTTGTGGATGAGCTGCATAGGCATTGTTTGCACGGGGCGGATAGTCCTGATGAGGAGGGTGGCCGTAAGGATGATAAGGTGGTCCGTAATACGGAGTCTGGTTGGATAAGCTCGACGTAGGCGAAGATGAAGATGACTTCCGAGATGAGACACTGTGATGGTGACCATTGGAGCCCTGCTGCTGCTGCTCATCGGCAGTCTGACTAGAAGCAAGAGAACATTCCTGGGACAGCTGCTCCTTAGGCGTAACGGAATCGGAGGGCAGTGATGACTTAGCTACAGTCTGCGGCAAAGGAGCGGACTGCCTGGCAGCAGAGGAGGTCGGAGGCTTGGCATGGTCCGACGGAGGCGCCTGATCCTGGGGTCTCTGTTGGGGGGCGCAGCGTGTTGTATCCGCAGGTTGAGTCGTAGGGCGGCCATCCTGATACTCATGAGATGGATGAGTTGTATGTTGAGCACTTTGGTGAGGTGATGGATGTACGAATGGTGATGGTGGATACGGTGGATACGAGCCAGGTGGACTAGCGTAAGAGGTGGGATAAGTAGATGGGTATGGATGAGTTGATGAGTAGGGCGGATGAGAACCATATGGATACGGATGAGATGTATGCTGTGGTGCTTGAGAAGACGGCAAAGACTTGCTGGAGGTCATATATGAAGGTGGATGATGATGAGATGATGGCTGAATATTAGAATTTGAAGGATGATCTGGATGATAATAAGAAGAATAGGAGCTTGGGTGAGAGGGATGATGAGCGTAAGGATGAGCTGGATGATCAGGTGGATGAGGAGCAGTGGATGTCTGAGCAGTCAGAGGAGATGGAATTGGCTGTGGCACAGAAGCAGTGGATGAACGTCCAGAAGATGGGTGAGCTGTTGGATGAGATGCTTGCGCCGGTGGCTGTAATGAAAGATCACCAGATTGTTGTACTGGTGGATGAGACGCTGTGCGGGATGAACGAGGAGAATGTGAAATTGGATGAGCAGAATGAGCAGATTGAGGATGTACTTGGGAGGAATGAGGAGAAGGTTGAGAAGTTGGAGGTAACTGGTAAGATGAATAACTGGATGGATGACTGGGTGGATGCGATGTATGACTGTGTTGATGAGATGATGGATAATTGGGATGATGAGCGGATGGATGAATGGGTTGATGAGAAGATGAATGACTGGGTTGATGAGAAGATGGATGACTGGGTTGATGAGAAGATGGATGACTGGGTTGATGAGAAGATGGATGACTGGGTTGATGAGAAGATGGATGACTGGACGGATGAGATGATGGATGACTGGGCTGATGAGATGATGGATGACTGGACTGATGAGTTGATGGATGACTGGACTGATGAGTTGATGGATGGAAAGATGGATGAGGGGGAGCATGAGAAGAATGGCTTGGAAGATGAGCTGAAGGATGAGTATGAGGTTGATTTGAAGAATGAACAGGATTGTTGGATGAATGACTGGGTGATAAAGATGAATGAGCTGGATGACCAGCACCATATAAAGTTGAATGACTAGGCGTAAAAGTGGGGGGATAGGTGGGCGGCTGTGAAGACTGAGAATGAGCAGGAGGGTGCAATGGATGACCAAATGAACTTGGAGAGCGAGCAGATTGCTGTGCAGACTTTTCTGGTGGATGACTAGGATGAAGAGATGGATGTGAGGCTGGGTGGGCTGCTGAGTGACTGGGCAGGCGAGCAGTTGCAGGCGACTCTCCGGCCACCGGAGGAGGAGCTGGACCGGCGGATGAAGAAGCATTCTGGGCTGGCGACCGCAACTGTGGATGTGAGGAAGTCCGACCAGACGAATGAGGTGAGGGTGCCGGTGGATGCATGGATGACTGAGGCGACGGACGAGTGCAAGGATGTGTAATGGATGTAGGGGTATGACTAGCTGACTGTGGAGGGGCAGAGTGCGGTGGATGAGGCCGGTGTGCAGATGGATGAGGCACTGGCATGGATGGCGTGGAGGAAATCTGTACAGAATGTGAAGAGGGTGGTCGAGGATGAGACGGCTGATGATCCGTGGAGGACGTCTGAGAAGAGCGAGGAGGAGGAGGTTTGGATGAACCATAAGCAGAAGATGAGTCTGAGGGAGCGAGAGGCGGCGGGTGGCCGGCCTCAGGGTAGTGTTGATAGTAGGGATGTGGCTCTGAGCGGGATATGTGGGCTTGTGCTGCATGTGACAGATGGGGCGGTTTAGACGAATGAGGTTGCTGGGACGAATGAGGTTGCTGGGATGAATGAGGTGGCTGGGATGCGTGAGGTGGCTTGGATGCATGAGGTGGCTGGGATGAATGAGGTGGCTGGGATGAATGAGGTGGCTGGGAAGGAAGTGGTTGAGAAGAATGAGGTGGCTGGGATGAATGAGGTGGCTGGGATGAATGAGGTGGCTGGGATGCATGAGGTGGTTGGGAAGGAAGTGGTTGAGAAGAATGAGGTGGCTGGGATGAATGAGGTGGCTGGGATGAATGAGGTGGCTGAGATGAATGAGATGGCTGGGATGGGTGCGGTGAGTGGGATGAATGTGAAGGATGAGGCAAATGTGATAAATGTGACGGATGAGGTTGGGTGGGAAACGATGAATGAGGTAGCTGGGAGGGGTGAGGTGGCTGATTTGGATGGTGCAGTTGGGATGGAAGCGACGGATGAGGCTGGGAAGGAATACGTGGGACCTGATCGTCGCCATACAGAGGATGACTCCCCTTGAATTCAGCAGCCTCATTGCCTCCAGGACGGTCGTGATGGAAGGGGTATGTGCCTGCATAAGCTCGGCCATATGGGAAGCTTCCGTCAGCGGTGTGGGCTTCAGGGGGATGAGGACCTCTATAAGAATGACCACTGGGATAAGGCGGGTAGCCCTGGGAGCCCTTCACCTGGGGGTATGGAGAGGCTCCAAGTTGACTGTCCGGCTTTGGATGCTGTGCAAGATGAGCTGAAGACGGAGGTGTGGGTCGGGGCGAGCCTGATCCAGACTTCTTTGGGGACTTCGCTGGAGTCAGCTTTGCAGGACCAGATGTCTCATATGACTGATAGTACCCGGAGGAGTACCCATGAGGGTAGTAGTGATATGGGTTCACGTTAGGATCAGCATGACCTGCGTTTGGAGGGTAGCCTTGAGAACCAGCATAGGCACCTGGAGGGTACTGGTAGTATCCAGAAGGGTGGGGAGAATGAGAAGTGGAATGAGGAGATCTCGAGGTTGGCCGGGGTGATCGAGATGCTGATTGATGCTTTGAGGGAGCATTTGAAGGCCGTGAAGAAGAATGGGGTAACTGGGCCCAAGGAACTGAACTGGCGGGATTCAAAAATGGTTTATGTGATGAACTTCGTAGTTGTAATTCAGTTGAGAGTTCACCAGAGTGTCGCCCGCCATTAGAAGACGAGGCAGGAGCTGTAACATGAGGAATATGAGACCGACCGAGTGGATCTTTTTGTACGGATGAAAGGTCAATTTCAAGACCAAAGGGTTTATTGTTACCATCTAACAACGACTTTTGATTCTCGAAGTCCGCTTCAACCTTTGGTTTAAGGAGTTCTATTGCTTCACCATTATTTCGGTGGGCCTTAGCACCAGATGCTGGGTGGGTGTTGGAACTACTAGATGACGGAACGTTGGTGCTGGCAGCAGCTTGCGAATCGGGGCAGCCGATGCTCGAGAGCATAGTAGATTCGGCAGCGGTTACCACAGTTTCTGTCTTTATTTTACGATCAGTTCCGCCATCCAAGTATGAATCTACTGTAGGAGGGGCAGGTGACTCGACGTCTTTAGGTTCCTCTTTACAGCGAACTAAATTCTGCGGCAAAACTTCACTGCCAGGCTGAGAGTCGGAAGGAATCTGGCTACCAGATCGAACCGCATCTCGAACACATGAGCTGTTAGGCAAAGTTGCAGAAGTGATAGTTTGATTCTCACGAATTGACTTTTCATCCACTGAGGAAGTGGCACAACTAAGGTGAGCTGCTGAAGAGTGAGCAGGAGGAGGAGTAGGCCGAGGCGTCGGCATCGCTGGCAGAGGTGGAGTGGTATGCTTATTAGCTGAATGGGGAGGCGTTGGGTGTGGGGATGACATTGCAGGCGGAGGAGGAGTAGGTAAGCAAGGTACAGCGTTGGAACAGTGAGGTGACGGAGAAGGTCGCGGTGACGGCGTAGGATGAGGAGACGGGAACGTGTGCTGCGGTAACGGCAGGCACGACAACGACCTAGGAGCGTGACAGTCCGACGGAACAGGAGACGCTGCTGCAGACACAGAACCGCGACCCTCCGACAGGAATGGCGACTGTCTTAAAGAAGGTGGGGCCGATTTTGGATGGGCGAAAGATCCTGTTTGTGAATCGGGCGTTCTGCTATGGGGAGCCGAAGGCAATGCGGAAGGACTCGGAGAATAGGATGTATATTTTATGGAGTCAGGAGCGTAAGGTAGGCTCGACGAAGAATGAGGATGATGGACAGGGAATGGTGAAGATTCGGTAGAGGTAGCAGCATGGTGGGGAGACTCCCGTAACGACGGTGATGAATGTGCACGAGCTTGGGATTGGGTCAAGCTAGATACTCTGTTGCTGTCTGTCAATTGGGAAGCTTTCTCCCCGGGGGTTAACGGTTTGTGAGCTGCAGCAGCGGGAGCAGTTAGCTTCTGATGGGGAGATACGTGTGGGGATTGTCGAGGGTGAGGAGTAACTTGCGGTGATTGTCTCGGATGAGGAGATATCTGAGGTGATTGCATTGGGTGACCAGAAGCCTGAGGTGATTGCCGGGAGTGAGGCGATTGTCGATGCAGCGATGCCACGGTGTGGGGAGAGTGTCGCAGGTGAGGCGATGATGCCATTTGTGAATGTGGAGACGACGAAACCTGCGGAGACTGTCTAGCACAAGACAACTGGTGCGTGGACACGTGAGACGTATGAGCTTGCATGCCTGTCGTAATATACTCATCTGGGTGCCGGTGAGAACTGCCCTCTTTAGAATATTGCTGAGAGGCGTTTCTATCAGCAGAGGTGCCCTCACTGCTGGCAGATTGAGCATACGAAGGATCGGCCGACGCCATTGCAGCTGCCACGACACTTCTGTGCGGCAGTCGAGTGATGGTGCGCTCGTCCGCCATTAGTGACGCGGCCGCCTCAGCAGTCATATGCTGGGCGGCGTACGTACTGCATGGCACACGTGACGGCATCGCTACCATGCCCCCATGCGCAGCAGCCTTGTCGTTTTGAGTAACAACAGCAGCGGCAGTTTGATTCCTACCCATCTCTGTCTTATCGTAACCCCGTGCAGGCAGAGGCTGACCAGTCCTCATTATGCTCAGTTCGCTGCCCAAACTTTCGGTGACGGATCTCGGTAGTCTTTCGTGAGGGGTCACCGAAACTTCATCGATTTTGATAAACTCTGATAACAAATTAGCAGGCACTGGGTCACCTGCCACCCCTATCATGGATTGACTGTAAGGGAAGGAATATCCTCTGCTGCGATTTTCTGGTCTGTTAGGGTCGCTAACGTAAGGAGCGGACTTTGAGGATGGATCGTGAGTCGGAGCCGGCAACTGCTCTTTTCTCGCTAGATGAGAAGCGCCTTTGATAGTATCACCAAGAAGATGGATAGCAGGTCCTCTTCCGCGCAAAGGATCAAAAGGTGAACTGTCCACCCGTGATCTTTTTAACGCTACGTCACAGGGAGCGTCAGCGGGACGCTTCACAGATGTCTTCAGGTGAGGACCAGCGGACCCGAAAGCAGCCGCCGCAGGCTGGGAGGATGGGCGAGCTGAGCTAGCTCGCGGATCATCCGGTCGTGCAGGAGGCTGGGCCGGGTAATCTGAACAAGACACTTGACTCGCAGGCGTTACCTGAGGTTTCGTGACCAGATTCAGAGCCACTGCCGAATCGATATCAGGGGCTGTTGAGTCAGGGGTTTTGCGCAATGTTTTCACAGACAAATCCAACACGCAATCGTCCTTCACACGAGCAGCTCTTGATTGAACGCCAGACAGTGACTCAGAGGGAGCATTTTTACCTACACAATTATAAGCTGCTATATCTCTATTACCGTTTGTCTGCTCCAAAGAATTCATGAGCTTAAATGAGTTTGCTTTCGACTCGGAACTATTATCAAATGAATCTAAATACTGAGCAGAAGCAAATGGATTCTTTACCTTCTTAATATAAGTCATAGATTCCTCAATGCCTTGGGTGACATTACAAGACCGCTCGGGTTTCGGCGCAGAAAATAGCTGTTCCGAACCTTTGGCAGTAAAATATTTGACATCAGCTTTACGTGAGTTTCGCTCTTTGGAAGAATGAGCGCGGGACTGAGCAGCAGCAGCAGCGGACTGTCTGTGCGGCTGAGGCTTGGCTGTCTGTATTTGCGGCTGCTGCTGCTGTTGCTGCTGCAGGTGATGCTGGTGGATGAAGGCGTCCATGGCATCAGCGTGAGCAGCGGAATGCTCTCTGGAAGAGCTCCGTGACCGGTCGTGACCACCATAAGGATAGGGATATCTGACTTTGGTGTCGGCTCGGTCATCAGGGTGGCCGAAAGGATGCAGGTTGGGATGGTGCGAAGCGGAGGAAGACAGTGGTGGTGGATACTCGGGCGGGCCGTGAGCGTAGCGCTGGTACCCGCCTGGTGGATATCTTTGGGGATCCGAGGCCGGCCCTCTTGCCTTATCTTGTGAAGCGTGGCCGCGACCAGCAAGCGGGTCGGGCGGAACT
This sequence comes from Parhyale hawaiensis, assembly GCA_001587735.2. Taxonomy (NCBI): domain Eukaryota; kingdom Metazoa; phylum Arthropoda; class Malacostraca; order Amphipoda; family Hyalidae; genus Parhyale; species Parhyale hawaiensis. The sequence goes on along the minus strand of LQNS02004412.1, from coordinate 13,363,741 downwards.
TTAGACGCCGCCGAGGTGGCAGGCGACGGGGCTGAGACACCTCGGGATCTGGAGCTGTTGCTGCTGGAGGAGCTGGAGCGAGGGTACGGCAGTCCGTGTGGTGCGGGGGGAACTGTGTGCTGCATGGCATCATGTGGGTATCGCGACACTCCAGGGGAGGGGGAAGGATAACCTGCAGGCAGATACGAGGGCCTGACGGGGGGCCCGCGGAGAGGATCTGCCTCACCACCACCACCAGTGTGAGGGTACGACGACATCCCTTGGGATAGGTCGCTGGGCGGCACCCCACCGCTGCCATGGTGCGGTCCAGGTGCAAAGGAGGCCGCGTGGTAAGGATACCCACGGCTGTATGCTGCAGCTGCGGCAGCCGCTGCGGCTGCAGCTGCAGCATGGGCGCTGACAGAAGCGGTGCTGGCACCAGGACCTGCAGCAGCAGCAGCAGCAGCCGCTGCTGCTGTTGAGGCGTCAGTTAAGGAGTGTGATGATGTGGACGGGCTGCTGTTGCTGCTACTGCTGGTCGGGAAGTAGAAGCCGCTGGTAGAGTAGCCTGCCATCTGCGGTGAAACAATAGCTACATTTAGCATCTTTGCTACCCGTACGGCGCAATGTTGCCACCTTGAAAGTTCAAATATTAACTGAAGTGGGTGGTACAAAAATCTATCGTTTCTTGTGTTTAGTTCCAAAATCAACAACTTGACAAGTTTTCCTTGAAATTAAACACTGTAATGAAGCTAAATAATTCATTCTTCCTAACAGAATAAATATTTATTTTTACCGTTCTATACCGTATGTCTTTCAAAATTTAAAATTTCTGGAATGATTTCAGTAAAAAATACCGCGTTTAATACTTTTGTCCCGTACATAGGTAGGTAGCTACTTTTTATATTTGTAAGCAAGAGAAATTCTAGCAGTAGGTACCGGTACCTTAATTTTATCAACGCTAACGGCTTAGCGACATTGTGTCAGAAATAGCTGGCAACACTTGGGCACTCACCAGTCGGGAGGCAAGTGAGGGGAGAGGCAGAGCAGGAGCAGGAGGGGGTTTGCGTGAGAGGGTCAGTGCACGTGAGGCAGCACTAGCACGTAAAGGCAGGGACTGCGTGAGTGTGGGTGGGTGGAGGAACTACCACCTCAGCTGCAGCTGCTCCTAAGCCACCGCCACAGTCGCTGTTTGGGGTTCATTCCTTGGTCGCTCCTGCACATAAACAGAACCGCCTTGAGTTAACCCATCAACACATACTGTCCATTTGTCTAGACTTAGCTAATAACAGCTTATCGTATGTATTTATGGGACAAAGGAGTAGCCCATACAGGTGGTACCGGTAATCTTGATATGCAGATGCAACAAATAAATCATAACATGCCATCAGCGCAACACGAAACAAGCATTATTAGATTCTATTCGCTGTTCCAACATGGAGAGAGTGGGCAAAGCAAGTGTTGACGCGCTGGCCAGAACGGGTCAGTACCTAACTACAATACAGTCTGGCATCGTATGGCCCAGTGCCTGATGAGTGCCAGTGTAGTGAGACTGAGAACATCATTGCCGTCCTGTACTGACGTTCCTGATCGCAGCACTTCAATTCCGTTCAAACTGCGCAAAATGGGATGTGCAAGGCTCAAGATGCGGGAACGTCTCGTTCATTGCTTTACTACTAAACAAAGGTATGTCTGCGGTGTGTCTTATTAGAAATCAGAATGCGTTTAGACAAGCCATTTAGCAAGTCCAGAAATGGGAAGCGACGTTACCCCCAAACACTAAAATAGGATCTGCAGCATCAAGAAAGTGCAGTAAATGACGGAGAAGCCCTAAAATCGCGAGATGAAGTTACATCCTTGAATTAATATAAAGCTGCAACAACCAGGGGAAAACACCCAGGCATCGTCCACAAAGTCGCTACTAAATAGAACGATTCGACACCAGGTGTCGACACGACACATGGCTTCTCTTGACACCTTCATGGAAGTAGCAACACTCATCACAGACATGACTTGGTTTAATAGAGGCGAAACACAAAAATTGTCCTCCATGCTGAGCTTTGTTCTGGGGGAGTATTTAGAACAGAATTATATAATGAATAGATATTGCTAGAAACGATAGTTATTATAAAATATGAGAGCATTGATGCGTTTGTCCTCACTAGACGGCACTACTGCAGCACAGAGACCTGCGATGATGGCAACACCTGCAACACAATTCAATGAGGCGAAACCAACGTTCTTGTCTCATGGTTCGGTCAAGTCAAGCAACAGTGGGTTCGACTCCGCCACACGAATCGATACTTCTCAAACCGTTAAAAATTATTTGCGGCATGAGAAGACAACACAAGACGCACACTCATGCCGCCAACGCTCACTCATGTACGTGCGCTACAAGACAAAGAACAACCGTCCCCGGTGGGAGGAACAGCGTGCGGACGGAACGCATCCGTTATGTCTCTGCTGCAGTGCGGCAGGGGAGTGGCGGATGATACCGCAGACAGGTTACGATGGCAGGGAGGAGGGCGAGCTGCAAAGTTCATAGGCCGCGACTTCCATGGTCTATTCGCTAATTCAGATGGCTGAATGATGAGGCAACAGCAGCAAGTGCAGCGGGCGCAGGTTCAAGTCATATCACCACATATGATATGTACCGGTAAGAATTTTCAGTCGAACGCTCAACCATCGAGAGATCAGAGGAGTACCAATGATTCTTAGATTAGCTCTCGGAGATGGCAACGGCTCTTGTTATTCACACTACCAGCTCAGCAGAATTACAGCTTTATTCAGGGCAAAACTCATTACTGTATTTAATGCGACCGATAGAAAGGGCTTGTCAATTTTCATTATCGTTATTGTTATTCATACTAGTGGTTCAAGCTGTGATAAAATGGCAGCAAAAAAATTAGTTCAACGATATAAAAGAAAAAATCCACAGGAAAAATAAAGCAAGATTGGTTGACTTGTACTGTAGCAGAACGTGACTAGAATGAGGAACTTAACAGTAATTTCGGCAATATAAACAAGAGGGTAAAGGTAAAAAATGAGCATGACTTTACTCTGAGAGCTCATACCTCCGCCATGCGAGGCAACGGTAGCAAAAAATTCAAACTGGCTCTCAAACTATGATATAATTTTCTTTGTATAAACTCCAAGATCTAATCATTTGTGCCTTTTGATAGTAATAACAGCTTGTGCAATTTTCTTGAAGATCCGTTCATAACTTCTTGAGTTATACTGCTTGCAAATGTTATGACAAACATGAGTCGATCCGCACCAAAATTTAATCATTTATGTCTTTTAACATTACTAGCAACCCTTAGAAATTTCATAAAGATCCATTCATTATTTTTTTATTTATTGTGCTAACAAGCATTAAATTAAAAACAGTGACAAACGAACAAACGGATTATTAAAAAAATTTTGTCATTTACTCTTTGTTATATACCTAACAACTCATGTTATCATGTTAATTTCATAAAAATCCATCCATAACTTTCCGAGTTATGGCATTGAGAAAAATGAGGCAGACAAACAAACAAACAAACGGATGGACGGATCTTCACCAAATGTTAATCATCTGTTCCTTCTACCATACCTAACAATTCCTGCAAATTTCGTCCAGATCGGTTCATAACTTTTTGAGTTATCTTGGCGACAGACAGTGACAGACACACAAACAAACAGACAGACTGGAAAACACGACGAAAACAGAACCACTTTGGTGGAGGTAACTATGATGAACGCGAAAGAAAACAACTAAACGAGGATAAACGTGGCCTAGGAAGACGATTAAGGAAGCATAGGCACCGTATGCTTCACGAAACATGGGCAGCACGCTCACCCAATGACACCAATGGCTGGAACAACCATAGTATAGAATGGAGTGGGCACCCATGCCGACTGTTGAAACAACAATCACTAGGTAAAAAATCCATCCATATATAAATAGACTAATATATCAGTAAAATAAGCAAGTAATTATAAAATACCTAGATGATGACTTATAATGAGAATTAAGCTGAACGGAAAGTCGTAGCTAGCTGCGTTCACTACACTTCCTTGAGAGATCGTAGCCTAGTTAGTGACCAAACCAACGGGGCATGTAGGCAGCAGCCTTGAGCCGGAGGGGCGGGGGGGGGGCTGCTGTATGGGAGGGGTCCGTGCTTGCAGCCAGCAAAGAGAGCCCGAGAAGAGGAGAGCAAGCAGACCCTGCAGGGAGGAGGGGGAGGAGCCGAGCAAATGAGGCCGAGAAAGATAACCCCCGACTGAGGAGAGGGAGAGTCCGTGGCATCAGACGAAGTTTACAAAGCAGATTGAGGTCACCTCTAATTTATCAGCTTCAAAACTCACGCATCAGAGCTTGTCATCAGGGTAGGGACTGGGGCTCGTGTCATCACAAATGTAAGCGAATTGTACATTTTGCTTCGTGTAGCTCACTTCGCTACACTTGCTCCTGAACTTTGCATTCGAGCGACAACTCTTTACCTCATGTTCACCTACGAACCTCCTATTAGTACCTACTAGTAGCTATTATAATATCATCATTATGGTTGTGACTCTGCAAAATTTGCACGTATATTCTGTCCAATTGTACGACTGAATTTTGATTTATTACATAAAATGTTATGTTTATGCCTATACTTTGCTAGTATAAACTATGAAAATCAAAATTGAGTCATGCGGTTGGACAGAATTTGCGGGCATATTTTGCTAAGTCGCGACCCTAATTATCATTATGGCATGGCTACTCCAAACTGCAAAAGGGAGCACAAAGAACTTCAAGGTACTAAACATTAAGCAGTGCATGTCTTGCTTCTTTTGTCATGAAGAGCATCTGGCTACAACAGAGAGCGCTACTGGGATACCACAAGAGCACCAGTATCTCAGGCTGAGCAGGCATGCAATGCGCCATCATGCCACAAATATCCCAACCCACTAAGACTATATGAATATGTTGCGCGCGTTTGGTGGATTTGCGCGATCGATCGATCGCGCAAATCCACCAAACGCGCACAACAAATACAACCCACGTTAGGCAGAAATGCACAACAAACGTTTGTCGCGTGCGGCGAGACGCACTCAAGGAAGGTCGAACGAATTCAAATTTTGTAGCTTTACATTACAAGAATTGACTAAAAATCGTTGGTTCGCCATATGGCTCATATAGAAAACACTATAACAACAAATACGATGCACTATGCGTCCTATAATAGAGAGTATTACGATCCAGCGGAGAACTTGCCTAACCAAATCTCGTAAGGACACGACCAGCTGGGAAAGACCAAATGCAAGACTTTTTACTGGCGCAGCAAAGATGCGAGGAAGTCATGCCGGTACTGAAATATAGATCTTCAGGCGGCGCATTTAACCCTTTCTGTCACTGCGTCGTCCATCTTCGTACAACACTGCAAAAATGCTCTTCTTTACGAGAAAGGCAGATTAATTCGTCCGTTGCCAATAACGTTATTCCTAGTTAACTAGTTAACGTTAACTTCATAAATTACGTTCATTTCTCTCGCAAATTCTTCAAAAGGAAAGAAGACTGTAGCAGTGACTAGACGTGGCAGTTTAACAGATTATCTTTCAGGAAAGCAACATTAGGAAGAAATTAGTTATCATTATTACATTCCTTCAGTAATCTCCAGTGCGTACGCTGCTATTCAAACTGCAGGCAGAAAAACAGAAGAGATATGTAAAAGCTCACGTAAACAGAGGAAGCCCTAGATCGGCGAATCAGGGTGGAAAGAAAGAACAACATAACCCACCATCATCAGTCAGAACTGGAAGAAGGAAAGAACAAATGTGGCCACGAGAGAACAGACGTCCCGGCTGAGGCTATAGCAGCAGATCACGAGAGGGGGTCACATGGGCGCAACTCCCCATATTATTATAATGGTTATGATCAGCATTATTAATAATAAAACTGCATGCCTGGGAGTCCAGGAACAGGCATGACCCAACTGAAGCAGCAAGGGCAACCCTCAAAACTTTATTTACAGCTGACTTGAACGCCCGCAAGTCCACACGATCGAACACAGTTCCCGGCAACGAATCCCATGCCATCACATATGGGGGTACCGTACCGTATAAAACACCGACTGAACTGACAAGTAGGCACCTCACACAGGATGGTGGAGAGAAGGAAGAACCCCCAGCAGGAACACAATCGACCTTGTGTGTAGTTCATGTGCGTAGCTCGGTTTGCCTCCGAGATGCAGCAATGGCGGAGCTGCGCTGCAGCAGCTGCTGGTGGTGGTGGTGTGTCCCTGACACAGCTGGACCCCAGCTCCCCCAGCCACTCGTCTCCTGTCCCCTCCAGACATACTGTCCTATATCTTCCAGGGACTCCAAAGGCGCGATGAGGGGGCGGGTCGCGCAGCATCGTGTGACACATGCAGCGTGGACGAATCCTCAAAGAGAAATTCATCACGCGAACGTCTAACCCTTCCGCATAGTATGCCTTAAACACTTTGCTGTTCGTAGCAATAGCACTATTTGTAATGTCAGTACACGCTTTGTGCAGGCACGAGAAAACTAAAGAGCAAGGCTGCCTTCGATTTGCCGACCTCCATCGAGATCATCCATTTACATAATAATCGAATTCTTTATTAACAAATTTCTGCTTTAGCCTACGAACTGACTGTGACTGCAGGAAGTTCTTTATATGGATCATCTAGTTTGATGCATAATTTTTTTTTATTTGGGTTCAAATATTTAGTTTCAGGTTACCGACAAATATCGAACAGCTGCAACTAATGATTCTGAACCCCGCGTCAAACAACATGATCTATAACAAGGACTTCCTATTCTAAAAAAAAAACTACCACGGGTGCGAGACGCTAAAAGAGAAGACTGCTCCGTCGATTTGGTCACTATATTGTAGAGAGCAGAAACACACGACTACCCAAACCAGACATATGTTCCGTCGTAGAACATCACACAGTGATATATTGGGAGTTGTTTTCATTAAGTTTAGGAAGAGCTGCCCCAGCCACACCTGAGGCACCTGGACAGGCTCCCCTTGAGCTAGTGTTAGTCCCCCTCCCACCTGTTTGACCTGCCGACACCCACGGGCGCGTAGTGGGAAACGGTTCGCAAACCGGTATATAGGGAAACCGCACACAACAGCAGAAAATAAGAGAAATTTTATATATTCGTAGGAAACAACAGGTAGAGAAATGGCACACATCGGAATACGGCACAAATCGTATCAATGAGTAAATTACCAGTAGGTCTAAGAACACCGCACACAGCACAAATGGTACATACGGTTTGGAAAATATAAGACAGGAAAACAGCATACCACACACTATTGCAGAAATTATATATACCAGAAACTTACAAGCAGGAAAACCGCACACAGCAACAAATTATAACAGATCATTACAAATTCTAGGAAAAATAACCGGTAGCGAAACCCCACAGTATCAGCTGCGGCGGTACGCACTCGGCGGCACTGTCGTAGTTCGCAACTATTCTGTGTACGTGCATCACTGTGCGTTCAAGTACGTGTGCTGTGCTGCTGTGTCTCATTGCCACAAGTAGCTGTATCGCCGGTTAGGTTAGGATTAAGGTTAAGGCTAGGGTTAGGTTAGGTAATTTATAAACGATGCTTGTATAGCAAAGCTCACACGAGCGCAGTTATATCACACAGCGACGTGTGGCAACTGTTGCATAGCGCATGGTAGTGCTTTTGGTGGTGGCGACGCGGCATTAACGTACATACTAAGCGCGGCACGTACACAGAATAGTCGCGAACGACGACAGTGTCACCCGGCGCGTCATATCTTTCATTAGTGTGGGTGTTGGGTATTCATTAAGTCCAATGCAGACGAGAAGCAAAAATGCCGAGAGTAGCATTTCACTAACAAGTGCTTATACCAGACTCATCGAAAAAGTTGCCAGCATGAAAAGTAAATTTAGCAGGATGGATCTTATCCAATCTTCTTCGCAGCTTTCGAGCAATTCATGGTAACACACAGCCCAGTTTTCCCAGTTCTCTATTCACTACTACGGTATGTAAGTTTGAAGAAAAACTTAACTTTAAATGACGACAATTGCAGTTGCAATGTCAAAAGTATAAAATGAAGTCGTCTCCAGGTACCTACATCGTTGATAGCCATCAGAAAACGTACACGTCAAAGTTTAGTTCGCAAGCTATACAAGATCGTACAAAACCATCAGTCGCAGAGTATTATCACACTACTAGTCTACTACGCACAATGAATAAAAAACAGGGGTGTAAACAAGCAATAAAATCTATTAAGAAATAAAAAGGCAAGGGACAAAACTCGCAGGGAGATCATTTTTGATAAAACCTAAGTTGAATGAATAAAACCTTTAACGGAAACAATGTTTATGTGTGCGATATAATCTATTAAATTAATATTTGCCATTTCTGTTCTATGAACTTATAATAATTTTACCCCAAAAGATTGCAACCGCAATCACAGAACCACAGGGTTTCAGGACGTAAAAATTGTAACGGAAGGACTGACGAGAAACTAGCATCGAAAAGTGTCATCAATGACGTCACATCGACGAAGCTGCGGTTGAACAGCCTATGAGTATTTTGCTTAATTTTGCCAGAAAAATCGTCATAAATTGCAAATTATATCCCTTAAGCACACAAATAATTAAATGAAGAATATACAGTACAGTATACTAATTGAGCAATAAACAATTATCAATAGAAACTTGCAGTGGAGGCTGGTGGAAACATTCACAGCACCAGCAGCAAGATCTGGGCCCGTATGACACCCTGATTCAACTTCTTCTTTCAAGCGAAGCTTTATTTACACTTCATATCTTGTTCACAATGACCTTTACAAAACGTATTCAAATATATCACCGTATTTTTCAACTAAATTTAGTCGATCTTCCGCTCTTGACTTTCCAACTACTTGATCTGCACCCGTACACGAAACACGGTAAAATAGTTATCGTCAAGTACAGAAAGTTTGAGCAAAGACTGCTCCAATGGTTTCTCTCACGTCAAGAATATAACACTTTATTGTTTTGGGTAAGATTAAGAGCCCAACCTTCAAAAGCCAGAGGTCCAATCCCCAAATACTTCAACTCGTCGATGTGACGTCATTTGGCCACATGCGGTCACGGCTAAGTTTTATTTTAGACCCAGTGAGCTTTCTCATTACACTCTCTGCTTCCTGCACAGTTTGGATCGAGAATATTGGTTGAATCGCGTCCTCAGTGCCTCTCAAAGTCACGCAATTAGGCTAACATAAATACCACATCTAAACATTGCTTGCGCCGCCTTCTTTTGGTAGCATTTTAGGAAGAGGAGTTAAAAAAAAATTCACATAAGTGCGCTTCATGCTAGACTTCAGTTAGTGTTCAGCAACAATAAAATATTTCCTTCTTTTCCGCACAGTGATCGATCACAATGTTTACAAGCAATGGCAATGTTTGTAAACAAAGGCGGTGGTGTCACCCTGCTTACAACCTTGCAATTTTTAAGGTTGTCGTCGCTGCCACCCCGAGTGTCAACTACCCGTGCCGCATTGGAGGCGGGGGAAACACTTGTGACATGGACAATCTCATTGCAACACGCCTCAGGTGATTAAACTATCAGGTAGATCGTTACCCTTGTAGACCGAACAATTTGAGACGATGCTTCCGGCATATTTTGCCGAATTTAATGTGAAAATCACCATAAGGAAAATTTTTTAAAAATGGAAATTCCACTTTCGAAGACCTAAGAAGCGTCTCTTTGGTGCCGCAAGCCAGATGTGAAGTAAAAACATTTTAGGACCCACTCCTGCATTCACAGACCTTAATGAGGAAAACAAGTTATCTAACAAAGACTATATAGCACAACTGGAAAAGGACGTATAGCCCAACAGAAATATGTAGTTATAAAGTTCGCAGTGAAGACATATGGCTCAAATCTTCAGAACACCACAAAGGCAGAGGGGTCAACATCTGGAGCCGCTATTGCTACGCGGTTGCGATTGCTCCAATTCTGTTAATAATAAACAGTATTGGAATGTAGTTGTTTGAAAGTGTGAAAAAACACAAAACATCACTGCTTCGTTCTTTTCGCAAACTTTCGCAATCGTAACAACGTAGTCAAGATAGTAAGTGGGACAGGTAGACATCGCGAGGCAAGGTTTGAACGCTGCGCAGACACAGCGCGTCGTATTGCTCAGTGCATATGAATCTAGTCCGTAAATAAATGGGTAAATAACTTCTGAAGTAATAATTTCCGACGGTTGTGAATCAGAGATCTGTATACAGCACAAAAAAATCCCTACTGTACTGAAAAATTGAGACAAAATTTTTGATAAAACTCTCGGAAATGGTCCTGCAAGGATGAAGACCAGCAGCACATAATACATTGATTCCAATGTTAGAAAATAACTAGCACTGCAATCGTATAGCAGCAGAACACAGAGAAAGCTGCACACCTGATCGATAAACGGTTGGGCAGCGCAGGACGTCAATGTTTAAAAGAATACGAGGCTTCCCGCATCGAGCCCTGGTTGGCGAAACGGTTCAAACATTTGACTTTGACCACCGTTCCGGATTGCCGGAAAACCAGAAAAGAAAATAATTAGGCGAAGGTCACCCGTTGAAATTAGTTCGTGGAGTCGCTGGCCGCTCTCCAGCAGCATGTGGGACAACATTTACCACCAGCGGCGGCTCGTAGCGGCAAAATTACACGGAAAAACGCGTTCTCCTAAAAGTAGCGCGCACTTCCCTGCACCGATAGGAAACACCTCCTTTGGTGTGCTAGTACCTCATGAAAATTATAGTTATCCTACTGCACAAGCACGTGAGGCGGATAAATTCCGTTGGTGTATATATAGGAATGCGTGGTGGATTTGGAACGACACGTTTTTCAGTGTAGTTGGGGCTGCCGCACGGTTCCATATCCAAGGATTTGTTTCCATCATTAACTAGAGAGCACTCTGAGAGCGCACACCTCCGCCAAGCAAGGCAACAGTAACGAAAAATTCAAACTGGCTCTGAAATTATGATTTTCTTTGTATCAGCACCAAAATCTAATCATTTGTGCCTTTTGATACCCCGCTAACACAAGACGTAGAATCAACGTTGTGAGCTTTGGCTCAACGGGCTATGCACGTTGATTTGTGGACTCCGGACAATGTTGTTAGCACGTCGTATTCCAACGTGCTAGCAACGTGCGGGGCACATGCTTAGCACCTCGTGCCGGGAGGTCCCTCAGTACGTTGTGATACAACGTGCTGGATACGTCCCAAGCACGTTATGATGCGACATTCTAAGAACGTCCCCAGCACGTTGTGATACGACGTGCTAACAACGTTATCTGGAGCTGAATTGACAATGTCAGGTATCTAGCTATGAATGTTGTCATGATATTGTCAGCACGTTGTTTCATAACGTGCTAACAACGTTATCTGGAGTCTACAGATCGACGTGCTTAACACGTTGAACCACCAAAACACGACCTGCTATCTACGTGAACATGAAAGCAAGGCAAAATTGTTAGCTGGGGAGTATTAACAATACCAGTAATTTTCATGAAGATTCGTTCATAACTTTTTGAGTTACCGTATGCTGCTAACAAATATTCTGACAAACTTAAGTCAAAGACACAAACAGACCAACCGATCATCACCAAAATTCAACCATTTATGTCTTTCAACATTAATAACAACTCCTGTAAATTTCATAAAGATCCCCCAATAACTGTTTGAGTTATTGTGCTAACAAGCATAAAATCAAACATAGCGACAAACAAACGAAAAAATAAACAGATCATCCCAAAAATCTAGTCATTTACTTTTCGTAATATACCTAACAACTCATATAAATTTCATGGAAGTCCGTCCATAACTTTTCGATTTATAGCCTTAAGAAAAAATAGGGAGACACACAAAGAGACAGACGAACGGATTTTCACTTAAAAGTTAATCATCTGTTACTGTTATCATGCCTAACAATCACTGCAAATTTCGTTAAGATCCGGCCACAACTTTTTCAGTAATATTGGTGACAGACAACAGAATAACAGACACATAGGTACGACAAAAACATAACCTCCTCGGCGAAGGTAATAATACAGACAATATGTAGGGGAAGCAGGAGGCGTTCAGCACGAGCCGCAATTGTTCACGACTGAGCGCCAGATAGTAGCTACTACGCGTTCGATTGGGTCGTCGAAGTCGATCGAAGCCACGCCCACTCGACTTGACTTGTCCGGAACTTCAGGCAGGTGCGCTAGCTTCGACCCGCTGCTTCAAGTTTCAGGCGCCTATCCTTAATAGATTGCCTGTGGCACTTCAAAAAATTCAAACTTACTCCGTAAAATAAAGTCTTCAGTAGACTTCATATAGATACATGGGTTACTTCTAACACTTGCCACAATTCAACGTGACGAAACCAAAGCTCCCGTGTGCAATTTCAGACAAGTCAAGTCAGGTGGGTTTGGCTTAAATCGACTTTAAAGGCCCAACCGAACGAGCCTATACTCTACCAGAATTCTTGGCCGCCTCAGCAGTTGCTTCAAAGTTTTGTGTTCTGGGACGGCCACGGATTCTGTTAGGGTACAAGGTACAGTAGCCATCTGTGGCGAAGCATAAAAGCGAAGGGACGGGACGTTACGAAAATTCGCACGCGTCAGCGATTCACCGGAGAAATTCGGCGCCCGAACGGCTTGACTTGTCCGGGACTTCAGACAGGAGCGTTGGCTTCGCAGGATCGACTTTTAGGTGTTAACCAGTGATCGCTTACTCCTAAAATTTCAGTAGGTAGCTATGTTCCGGAAAATGAAGGGTTCCGAATCAGCAGTCTCAAATGTAACTGGCTTGTTTGTGACACCTGTAAGTCTGTAAGACTATTTCAACTGGTGAAGTTAATGTTACTGTCTCAGATTTCGGACAAGTCAATCTTTCTGGGCTTAGATGGACTTCGGTGAGGAAATAGATGATACATTGTAGTTTAATTTTCTGCTAGAGTGTAAATGAATGGATACATGTAAAGGAAATTTCCCAATTCCATTAGGCTAGCTGCCGATGTTCCCATTTTGGAACACACATTAATGCGCTATTGCTGGAAGAAACATAAGTCTCTAAGTCTAAGGTAGTAAATAGATTACTAAAGTCACACTAATATATCATTTGAAATCATCAACTTCTTATCGAGTAGGTGACAATATTTAGTTACTTCCATTCTGCTTCCAAGTAGAGCGTATTTCAACCGTTCGGTACAGGGTTAAGGACCAGCATACTTCATAAATAACGTATCAAAAAATTCAACTACTACGAACAATGACGTTTAACTTGGTACTTGCACAGCTTTAACCCAGTAGCGAGTAAACAACCCAAACGGGTTCTTTCCATAATACTATTCTTACAGAACATGTTTAGCTAGCCGGCTGCAAAAGAGATAGGAGTCACACTCAGAACCTGCTCCTATCGAAAATTCTTCACAAAATGCGACGAGAGTCATCGCCGTAAACCCTCATATCAGAACCTCACGCCACAGTAGTGCCACATATAGCTACTGAGCCCAAACAACCATCGCCAGTACGGTGCAGACACACAGATATCTAGTCACACTGCCGCCAATACACTCTTGCACTTGCTTCGCTATACGTACAGCGGGCGGTATCAGGCCTAACGACTGCGATCTTTGTGCAATCTCAGTACTAGAAAGTACAACGCTGCAGCAAAGTGAGCAACTACAGTATAGTAGTACTTTGGACTTACGTTCACAGATAACACGTAAGGAATTGTAAAGCTTAGGAGGTTGGGCTTAAGAGCAGGTTAATGCTGGTTCTAGAGAGTCTCTCTCCGCTGGGTACGAACGTCCTTAACAGGATCCAAAGGGATGCTATGCACTAAGTAACGCGTTGTGCCAAATCCAGCAGGTCTTCCTGTGCACTGACAGAAACAACAACAAAAACAGCAGCAGCCGTGTTGCACAGGTACGCTAAGGTAAGTATAACGCCCCTGTGCAGGGGAAGGCAAGCGTGATGGTTTTGGGGCAACACTTTTCTCAGCACACACAACATGCGGTGTAATTTGTAAAGTTGCGTGGGAGGGCATTCCGCCCCTTACCTCTCTAGTACCCCTTCTGCTGAGAAATGGGGGAGCGCCTCCCTAGCATAATTACACCTCATCAATATGGTGCACCAAATTAAACTAAGCCATACAAACAGCGCCTGCATGAACGCCAGTACACACACGAGCACCGCCCCTATCAGCAGTCTTTCGCCAGCTTCAGTGAACTGCCCCGCTAATTGGGAAAAATGCAGTAGCGAGACTAAAGGGAGTCTATGATACGCACTCTTCAACCTATAGCTATCATCTATGAATGCATTTGTCCCAAAACCAGCACGTCTTACCGTGCACTGACCGCCAGCACCTGCATTGGCGAGTACAGAGCACGCTAAGCCGCGCTGGTTTGGGATAATAGCACGCTTTATTTTTCTCTGCGTCCCTCTCTGTTTATAAGTACCTATGCAACAGATGCTTCCATATAGAACGTTGTATTCACCATTTTCAATCAATTTGAGGCTGTAATCACCAAACGATAACGCTTGAGACGATGAGAATCACGCTTCTGGAAACTTGTGGAAAGATAGTACCGTAACTTCCACGTGAAACTCGACGATCCAAGGTGGCAAGTCGAAAACTCACGATTGCAGTTCCGGACAGGCCAAAGCTAAGCACAGTGATTCTTATCGCGTTCGCAGCGTACATCGAAAGCGCCTAAATAGAACGTATTAACCCTAACCTATCGAATAAAATAATATTCTCTCGCAGACATATAGCTCAAACGTCCTTTTTAAAACATACTGGACGACACATGGTTAAGGACATCTGAAAATCAAAAACCCATCAGTTTGAAGACTCAGTGAACTAGACACTGCAGCCTCTACTCGCTAGCCACATGTGGACTTGCGATGCCTGCATATAGGCCAGTACGTGTGTCGGATCCTCTCTGTTGAGACACAGGCAGGGCCAAAGCCGGCCACTAAGCAGCAGCCTACTTTGGTTGTTGCTTAGTCCAATATTCAGATTTTATGTGGCAATCCATTAAAGGTTTCCCCACATCATTCGCACCCATGCTTTCAATGAACATTAATTTTGTTCAATGAGGTTATCATATAACTAGTGTACCGGGCCGCTAATAATGATGGCGAATAATTCGTGATGATACTTCTTGATCGTCACACTTTGGCTACGAATTTGTTATTGAAGGTTGCCCTGCAGCTGCTAAATTAAATGTAACAGGAGACGAGCGTTCTCGGCTTCGCTAGCTGAGAAGCGCAACTCTTCTTTCCGTTCGTTGCCAGGCAGAACTAGAGCACTCTGAGAGCGCATAGCTCCGCCAAGCAATGCACGGTAACGAAACCATGATTTTCCTTGTACCAACACCGAAATATAATCATTTGTGCCTTTTAACAGTATAAAGAGTTTCTGTTATTTTCTTGAAGATCTGTTCATAACTTTTTGAATTATGCTGCAAACAAACATTCTGACAAATATTAATCTCAAACACACAAACGGACTAACCAGTCATCACTAAAATTTTATAAATTATGCCTTGTAACATTACTAACAACTCCTGTAAATTTCATGAAGATCCATTCATTACTTTTTGAGTTATTGTGCTAACCGGCATAAAATCAAACACAGCGACAAACAAACGCATCACAAAAATTTGGTCATTTACTCTGCCAAATATACCAAACAACTCATGTTAGTTTCAGAAAATCCGTCCATGACTTTTTGAGGTATGACAATAAGAATAATGAGGCAGACAAACAAACGGATGGACGGATGTTCACAAAAAAATTAATTATCTGTTCTTCCTAAATTTAATTGAAATCCGTCCATAGCTTTTTGAGTTATCTTGGTGACGGACAAAGAGACATACGGACAGAGAGGCACACAAACACGACGAAAACATAATAACCTCCTTCGCGGAAGCAAAAATCGATTCCTTTTTAGCATGCGTCAAGCATCATTCATAATATAAATTAGGGCTTCGTATAATAGGTACGACATACCGTATCTGTAACAAGAATCTTTTTTACTCAAGTAAAAAAATCATCAAAGGAAGAAATCAAGTTGGAAAAATAATTGCTACAACGAAATCTTCTATGGGAAGAAAGCACGGATTAGGATGAATAAAGAGTGCTAAGAGAAGCTTTATATACTAAGTTGTTTGGATTTCAACATAAGCAAAGCAAGTAGTGAGGTTACCATACTTTTGCCATCATCTGCAATTTGTCGATATTTCGCTTACACCCAATTAAAAATTTTCAGGGAACTACGGTGGCGTATGGTCCGCACATGGCCGCCGCAAGTTGCGATTTTGAGCGGGGCATCCGTGAGATTCGGGTGCTGCTCGGTGGCTATGCGCGTTTTTTTAGGCTGGCACAGGCGACCTCGTTCCGAACATGAATCTCCCAAAGGGGCGAGCTTGCCCGACCGCGTTCTACGGATATTCCACGCCTCCGCAAAAGCAGTAGTATGCTGCTTTTTTGCCCAAAGCGAGGAAGGTGAGGAATATCCGTGGAACACGGTCGGGCAAGCGCGCCCTATTAGGCGATTTATGTTCGGAACGAGGTCGCTTGTGCCAGCCTAAAAAACGCGCATATAGCGACCGAGCAGCACCCGAATCTCACGGATGCCCCGCTCAAAATTACGACCAGGTGCACACCGTACGCCGCGCTTGTTTCACCGAAAATTTTTAATTGGGCAGGTTTTCATCAGAGTGTGACGAGAGGTCGCTATCTCCAACCTGGTCTAACTTTCTCGAGTGTTTTCGTGAACAGTGACAGAAAATGGATAGCTAAATAGATAAATAAATACACAACAACACACATTGGTCTTTATTATACTGTATGATTTGCATTATATTATTTGTTACTGAATAAGTACATGAAGCAACCCCAATTCTTTCTCTTTCACTCTCCTTTTCACTGCTAATGAAAGCGAACAAAAGCGAAGCAGAGAGACGTCAAACGTTGCACACAGTAGTCACAAATAACTGGCCAATGCCACCCGAGTATTACCTATACACTAATAACCCGTTGAGTCACGATTTAACTTTGTTTCTCTAGCAGGATTAACACTATCTGGAGCGTTGCATGCCTATAAATACCTACAGTATGGAAGAGCCAACTTTTCAAGGAGCCTACATTCTTGAAATTTCACCTCACCAGGAATTCATATACATTGACTGACATCAAAACGAAGAGCGATGAGGGAAGAGAGACATATAAATCCCAATGAAATATATAATACAACAGGAGCTTATATGAATTTACAGTACATTAAATCTACAAATACAAGTACGGTATTGTTTGAAATTCATGAACAATGCATCGAATACAAAATACTACGTTATGAGGGGAGAGGGCAATTATAATCCTATTGATATTAACAAACGAGAGATAAATACACGAAGAGCAGCATTACGTAAGCAGCTCGTGGAGTAGAGGGATAGGAGAGAGGTGCAGCACGGAGGGGGGGGGGTGGAGCGGGAGTCCCTGTGCTCCGTACAGGAGCGAGGGTATCAACCCCACCGGCAGAGGGACACCAGACAACCGTACGGCAGCTTTAAGCTACAACCAGGCCGAGGATAACATTTACTTGATGGATTTTTGTGCGACTGTATAGGAATTGCTGGCGGGGGGAATGTGGTGGGGGGCTGTGCATACGTAAACGGCTTCCCTGGGAATGACGTGCATGGCTGTGGCTGTGCCGTATGATACGCTTTAATAATACGGTACAGTCATTAGGGCATCCGAGCCAATAATCATAAGCAGATTAGATTAAGCCCTCTCAAAAAGCGTTCGTTTCGCCTGATTTCAGCATTTCCCAAACTGAAAATCGTTAACGATTAGGCACATTTGGCCTAACACGCGATCGTCTTGGAGAGAAGACAGAATTCGACAAACTGAAATGCAATGATCAAAGAATTTCAGGTACCAAATCTAAATCGATATTATTATAAGAATGTCATATCGGTGAGCCCAAGTAAATATATACCGTAATACTTCAGTAGAGAGCTCTTTTGAAGAACGCAGGGGAGCATGTACGGGCGACACACTGTGTGTGTACTCCGCGTCTAATTTGTACGTTTGGAAATTTCTGTAGCCAGATTGCATCTGCCATGGCAATTATGGTATCTGCCTCTCAATATTGCTACGGGTGTTAGTTCGAGAATTCAATTGCTCTGGTCTGATCCCCAGAGATTATGATCGGTGATACAGAAATATCAGCAAACCTGGCCCGTCGATAACAATGGCTCGAGATTTCCGATGACACGTCTTCTGATTTGCTCACGAACGAAGCACAGCAACTTTATTGAAGAAAAGAGGCGAGGGCGGACGCTGTCAACTCTGCCGACCGCAAACCTACCTCCCGTTCGGTATTTGCAAAAGGCAGCAAAATGATTCGCTTCAGGTTGGCAGTCAGACATTAATCAAAATATGAACTACAGCTTATCAATGATATAAATAAATACTTCTTCACTAAAAGTTTTCAATCATTTCTAATGGCAGAGCACACTAAATATTGTATACAACAACCAAATAGTACTATACGGTCGGTCCCACAATAAACGTACATTAATCTTGAGCCTACGTGGAATGACGTTAATTTGATTCAAATCTGTACTCAAATAATTACGGCAGATTTTTTTTTGTTCGCTGAATGCAGTACTTTACAATTTAACGAATTACTTTTTAACATGTAGCTATTGCGTAGACATAAACCATTACACAAAAGTACAGCCGAATTGCAAAGATTCAGTAAGAAACATTTCGCGCTGAGCTGACAGCGCGCAGGGGCTCAGTTACAAACATGTCCTGCTCAGGCTAGGATGAAAGTCCCGTCAATTTAGCGCACGAGGGGAGCGAGTGCAGCAATCGATGTATGCGGTGCAGCGAGGGAAGCTCCGAGGGCAGTTCATTCAACCCCAGCACACGGAGCTCTGCTGGGCTGCTTAGCCCACACACACACAAAGGCTGTTTGCAGGGCGGGGCTTATATCGTACCTACTCTTCTTATCTGCTACAGCCAAGTGAAACTTGTGCTGTATTGACGACAGTGTGGAACTCTATTTGCGCCCGCGAGAGCAATGTCTGTTTGGGGATGCATCATCGAAGTATCTTGTAACGGAGGTTGCGTTATGCTGCGGGCTGTATTTCCGCGAGGACTCCATTAATAATATATGCGCTATGCTGCGGGCTGTATTTCCACGAGGACACCATTAATAATATCAGCGGCGTAACTTTAAGGACAGCGGGCACGAACAGATTCTCAGTCCCCAGCAAGGGCTTACCCTTAAGAAGGGATAATCGCCCGCATCCAATTGAAAATTTCAGGCGACCATGCGATATGATGCACTGGCACCGCTACACACAGCGATAAATGCCTAAGCTTAAGCGATAGCTACTGTGTGACCCCGGACGTTGAGTACAAGACCGTGGGCAAAGGCTTCCCCTAAATTAGTAGCGTGGATTCCGCTGGTGCGGACGTTCGTTATCGCCCCATAGCTCGATGTTCGGTCGAGTCAAGTGTTGGCATCAGCTGCAGATCCATGGGCGTGGTCCAGCCGCTCGCTTGGAACGAAAGAAAGAGTACCATATTAGCTCTAAGTTATCCAGAGCTTGGGTCCTGAACGTTTTCATTGCCGAAATCGGTCTACAATTAACTCCAGTAGTCAATCTAAAGCGCTGAAATGAACGCTTAAGACAGAAGTTCGGACAAATTTAAGCTAATCGGATTAAATCACATGGAAGGATGAGGACAAATCGACTACATCTGAGCCCGCAGCCCTGAACGGCCAGTGTG
Organism: Parhyale hawaiensis; assembly: GCA_001587735.2. Lineage (NCBI taxonomy): Eukaryota > Metazoa > Arthropoda > Malacostraca > Amphipoda > Hyalidae > Parhyale > Parhyale hawaiensis. The sequence continues at coordinate 13,343,937 of LQNS02004412.1, read as the reverse complement.
TTTCATGCGTAGATATACGTAACGGTACGAATAAATACGAAAATGTTTCTAACAATGATTTACATCCCTTCGAGACAACCAAAATCTTAAGTTGGATACCTACCCTATGGATAATTTTACCAGGTTCTCTGTACATCCACCGCCAGATCTCCGTTAATGATAGCCGTGAAAAGAGAGAGGAAAGAAGTTCTTCTGAGAGTTAATATCGGGATACAGTCCGGTATGGATGCACCTGTCCCTTCTCTGTGGCTCGCATGAAACATATAGGGCGCCCAAACCATCGTGAACTCTGGTTAGTGATTTAATACTTATTACCTTCCGTAGAACATCACTATTTTGGAAAGTTGCATATACTGTAGATACTTACCAATTCCTACTAGTGTCAATTTTCGCCATAGGTCACACTAGTTACACACAGTACCTACTGGATTAGGTTCAGAATTTTTATTTGCTGGTGACCGATCAATGTAGGTACTCGTGAATCAAGAGCACATAATAAACTACGTATACTGGATTCTTAATTGGGAATAAAAAATTTCAAACCTAAACCAAAGCACTGCATAAAACGAACATAACCTATATAAAGGCCGATTCACACGTTAGCCTTCTTAATCTAAACACGTTTTTTAGGTAATTATCGGGATGAATTGTGACATGTAAACAGGAGAAAAGTGCATGGCTTTCTGAGTTTTAACTCCTTCCAAATTAGCAGAAATATCTGTTATTAAACACTTAAGAACGTGCTTCTCCGACCAAAGTGAATTTATTATATAAAACCCCTCTAATCCGCACCTCAATAATCCGAACCCCTCCCTAATCCGAACATCGGACGATAGTTCGAAGTGCAATCTGAACAAATGAGCATTTTTCGGAATAATAGGGTAAGTACAGAGTTTGCACAAATGCCTCTGTAATCCATACAAGGCGCTTCTTATTTTTCGGATTAAGGGGGTGATGAACGAGAAATTTGCGCGAGGTGCAGTGCAGAAGCTACCAACAATCTCTCTATAATCCGTTTTAGTGCAGAATACAGAGTTTTTTATGGATTTGTGAGTACCTCGGTAATCCGAAATCCCCGCTAATCCGTCACCCCCTTCCCCCCATGCTGTGCGAATTAGAGGGGTTTTACTGTAGTGGATATTTGGTAAGCAGACAATTCCGTTTATAATTACACAACAAAATATTCAGATCATTGGCTGAAAGAACATGTTGAAAAGAATAACGAGGGGAGCGGCGTTAAAAGAGGACTTCCGGTACGCATGAACGAAAGGGCTAACTAAATCATTCTAGGGGCCTTCCCGTCAGGAACTAACGATAGAAAAGCAGCGCTATATAGCTACCACGAAACCACCAACTTTTTTTCTTTGCTCCAATCTCCTCCCAAAAAAAACTTCCAAAACACAAATTAAACATTCTGCCGGTAACCTGTAAATGTAAACGAGGATCTTGCGAGTCAATGAAAACATCTTTTTCCCATTCATTTATGGCTATGGGGGTATTTCATTGCTCGAACTTCCCCGGGCCCTATTTCTAGTCAACGTAACTGGAAAAACATGAACAATATAAATAAACATATAACGTGAATAATAACCGCAATAACTGAAAAGCTGGATTGAAGAGAGCTATGAGGACAGGAACGTACGGAAATTCCAGAGAGTCGAAGCATTGTCTTCAAAATTTTTTTAGACCAGTGTCGTACAAATGAAGCGCAAATTGAAAAAAAACGTTAAAGTTATGAAACGCGAAAATTAGAACGCGCCAAATTCCGTTCCAAGACAATTGAAAAAGAGCAAACTTGGCTAACATTTTTATCTACCAAAATGGTAACAAGAGATCTTTATTTTCCCTAACCAATGTGAAAGCGTTGGGGTCGTACTAATTAAAGAAGGAAGGAACGGAGGGAGCAACAAGCACGTTAAATATTATAGATAATGTTGGTTACTAATGTTAACCCTCCACGCCCAGCCGGCGGTGGAGCTTCCCAAGGCCGCTCGAAACGCTGTTATGAACTGCGCAGCACTACTCAGAAATTCATTTGTAGCTGACTTGAGCACCTGCAGATCCACACGCCCGAACACGATTTCCGGCAATGCATTTTTTTCAGACTACAGTACCTACAAAGAACGGATAAATAGCCGACTCAAGTGATGAGTTTGGCACCTCAGTCTCCAGTCAGGAGGGACGGGCCTCAGCCGCAGCTCCGCACACAAAAATCTCCAGTTAAAATAACAAAAGCGTGACTCAATTTTATTTGCCAATGAGCAGTGAAAAAAATCCTTCTATGTAGTTTAGCTAATCACTGACGAAAATGGTCCGGATTTAAGTATATTAATAACAGTGTCATTCCTACTACAAAAACTAAGTTCATTTTGGAAGTAGGTGTATGAGTAAATTTAGTATACACAAACTACTTATTTAATGCCCCATGTGATTTCACAAAAATAATTCACTTCCGGGACTAAGACACCCTGTTTGTACAGTATATGCACAATATTCGACATGAAGAACGATTTACTCTAGCCCTCACAGCCAAATGAAATATCTATGCGTTTCAAGACAACAAGGACACAACCAAGGAACACGGTGCAGCACAATGATGCAGTGTGAAGGACACAGCAGAAGGAAGATGGTGCAGCACAAGGCAACACAATGATGCGCGTGTCATCACACTCGCACTGCAGTTTCCGGTGCGGGAGCACCTTTCCATTTCCGACAGGTGTCTCTGGGTCGGGAGCGGCTGCAGCAGCCGCTGCAGCGGGCGGGCTATACAAAGCAAAAATTGGGATGATCACCGCAGGATATACAGTACAGTCCCACATAAAGCGTCTGTTTGTACTTGCGCTATACGGTTACTCGCATAACGCGAGCTAAAATTATTTTTATAGTCCTCCCTGAAATTCATAGAAAACGTGGGTTAGGAATTAGAGAGAAACAGTACCCGAGTTACTGGGGTGACTGAAATAACCTTTAACAAAGTACGCTTATTTATTCAACAAGAGTATACACTGAGTTGTATACAATAACAGTATTATTTTACTGTTAGCTGATAATAAAACACCAATTAAAAATCTCTTATTATAGTGAAACAATGAATAATAAACGCTGCTTGTTCTCTAGAGTACTTTCTGTTAGTTTAAATTATCATGCAATGTTCACATTCGTGTCACCGGCAGCATGTTTCTCAAACAATTGTCTTTTTAAATCGATATTCACTTAATTTCTTTTCCTTGGTTTGTTTTTCTTTTCTTGCACTAAAATCGATCGTAAGGGTGGATAAAACTGAAATACATGCTGATATAGATAAGATTAGGTTGCTATCAAACAACTGCTGTTGCACTGTATAGCTACACCCAACAATAGTTTTAGTCAGAAGCAAAGAGCGTAACGGAAGGACTCACGGGAAATATCGAATAGTGACGTCATCAATTATGTTACCTCGACGAACGATACAGCTGAGCAGCCTATGAGTATTTTAATTATTTTCACAAGAAAATTGCAAATTTTATCCCTAAAGTGCATGAATACATGAAGAGAACATATACCTACTGAACAAAAAAAAATTATTAATAGAAAATTGCATTGAAGGCAGGCAGAAACTTTCAAAAGCACCAGAGGCAAGAGATGGGCCGGTATGGCGCCCTGATTTACCTTCTTCGAAGTGAAACCTTATTTACACGTCACATTCCGTTTACAGTGCTGTTGAAAAACATAATCAAACATAGCCTATCACCGATTTTTTTCGACTTAATTCAATCTCGCGCTCCTCACTGGCTAGCTACTTGAGCTGCACCCATACAGACAATACAGTAAATGGTTGCCGTCAGATACAGAAAATAACACTGCTTATATTTTTGGGTATGATTAAGAACCCAACCTACGAAGGCTAGGTCCGACCCTCAAACAGTTTGACTCGTCTGTGTGACGTCATTCGCCGGCACTGCGATCACAGCTAAGTTTTATTTTAGTCCCATTGATCTCTCGCGTTACTCTTTGCTTCCAGATTCCAATTATAATGCCGCTAGCTTAACCATAACCACAGATGTTAATGCGAGGTTAAAATAGTGTTCTAAAATAAGTCACTTTTGAATGTTTACTTCAAATAGTATTTCATGCAAATGTTAGGTACTTAACGAGTGTGTGCGTTATTTGAACTTAGAAATATATTTTTCTAAATTTCATATGTATTACAGAGCGTGCAAATCAAATATAATGCATGGGACTCTTCATATATACTGTTCTTATTTTAGGCTATCATTAGGTGCAAAACAGTATCTTCAATTCATCGATAAATTTCAGGTTGTATTAGTCGCCGTAAAAAAGACATTTTCTTCAAAATTAGTATCGCAGAAAACATCAAGGAAGAACTATCAATATTACCGAACAATTCGCGCTACAAGAGTCGCACTGTGTGAATTCCTCATGTTCAATTTTCTGTCGCGTAGTGAGAACATTGCGCTATGTGGGACTTTACAGCAATGCCACCAATGCCGAGCTGCACCATCGTCGTTCACGAGCACTTTGCGTTCACGTAAGCTTTCCTGCGCGCGCCACCACTAAAATAAACACTACCTATGCTAACCTAGCCTACCCTTACCTAACCTCCTTACCTACCTTTCTAACCTAACCTAACCCAACTTTCCTAACCTTACCCTACCTTACCTAACCTAACGTAACCTAAATCAGCGATATAGCGAGCAGCGCGGCGCGCCAAATTGAACGCCGCTCACCCGCACACGATCTGCGTACACAAACACGCACACAAAGCTGTCATGAACGACGATTTGTGTGCGTGTTTGTGTACGCAGATCGCGTGCGTATGAGCGGCGTTCAAGTTGGCGCGCCGCGCTGCTCGCTGTATCGCTGATTAAGTTAGGTTAAGGTAACATTAGGTAAGGTTAGAAAGGTTAAGTTGGGTTAGGTTAGAAGATTAGGTAAGGAGGTTAGATTAGGTTAGATAAGGATAGGTTAAGTTAGGCTACGTTAGGTTAGCCTAGGTAGTGTTTATTTTAGTGGTGGCGCGCGCAGTAAAGCTTACTTGAACGTCTAGCTCTTAACATTACCTGAAAAAGTAGAGGCGCTAATAATGCTTGCGCTGGTGGAAAACTATCAGCGTTAGTAGCACGCGCTAATTCCAGGGCCACTAGGCACAACTCTGGACTTCGTTATGTGAAGTTAGTTTTATATAGCTATATAAAGTTTTGTGCTTGCATTTCTATGAAATAAGCGACTGGAAATAATGCCTTTTAAAGTTTATTTAGAATGCTTTTAATTAGATAATAGAATTATATGAAATTATGAAGTAATAATACTCAATATTTTTTGTTCGGCGAATATACATATTTATTTGGCCGATGTCCTGCAAAAAATGGTCATTCAACTTCAGCATAACTTGTCAAGCGAATATCGTACAGCGATTTGCATAGAGGGTAAACATAATCATTCGCTTTCTTCTGGAAATTGCCTGCTTGAGTCGAGAACCTACAGGAGCACTCTTACTGAGTACCATACCTAATTCCAAGCAAGGTATTTTACCATAGTTAAGTTGATTTTAACAATTGGCCTTAGATAACATCAAGCTTAGAAATCATTGTTGAAATTTTATTAGAACTTCTTTCATATTGAAAAATGTACTTGGCCTTTACGATATTGACTTATTTCTCTTTATTGACAGGTAAATATCTTAGCGAAAATGTAAGTTATCTATTTCGTCTATTTTATTTAAACATACAGACCATAACCAAATGAGGCAGCTAAAGCGCAAAAAAAAAAATAGATTTTCTACGGACAACACAACGCTAATTGATGAATCAATGATTTTAATACATTCTTATTTTAGAGCAGTGAATTTATATATTTTAGTAGGTAGTAAATATTTTATTCAAACTGGAAGGAATACTTTACTGAACGAGAAAAAATCGACTACTACACCAAACATTTCATTAAAATTAAATTTCAAGTACATATCCGTCATATTGATGAATAGGCGAACAGCAGTTACAGTTAATAAAATAAATATTTCAAGACATGTGCATGTTAAACATAAACAAAATGCATTGTTTATTTCAATGCATTGCTGATTATATATAATGTCGTTATTTAATATCGCTGTCACGTTTGTTTAAATCATTAATTATTTCATATATAGTTTGTGCCGCAGGAATGTGAAGTTTTAGATCGGTATTTATATTCTACGCATATTCAAAAAGATATAAATCATCTTAAACAAAAGCTTCTACAATGTTCATTTTCGAATTGCGCACAAATTGACACAATTAGCTATGATAGCCTATCACCTATAAAAATAGCTTTGAAAATGCTTTATAAAAATTAATACTTATCATTTTGATCATTTTTGCATGATAATATTTCTATTTAAACGGCAATCTCTTCTCATTAAATAACTTATGATAACAAAGCAGAAACGTTTTTCACCAGCACATACGCTGCAATTACCAGCGTCCGTTGTAACAACTTATTATGAATGATTTATTGCAGTTTACTTTCGAATTTTTCTGTAGTATTCACTTTCTAAGTACTTGTATTATTTAATATGCAATGGTAATAATAACAGTTTAACCAACAGATAGATAAATAAAGCAGTGTAGCTCTATATATTCAAGTAATTGGCGCGAATGGCTACCTTGTAGGGATATGTTGGTGTGCCTACGCACGCACTCACGCACTGGCACCACTTCGCCTCGCACTGCCTGCGTCTACAGAATTTCCGTGCGTTTCGGGCTAGTGCGTCCAGGCAGCACATGCGTCAAACTCGCCATGCGCTATGTACGTTTGTGTACGGGCATTGGTGTACGTGCGGGCGGCGTTCAAGTTCGTGTGCTGTGCCTGCTCGCTGTATCTCAGATTTTATTAGGTTAGGTAAGGTTATTTTAGGTTAAGTAAGGTTAGTTAAGGTAAGGTTAGGTAGTGCTTTTGCTTGTTGTTGCGCGGCAAGAAAGCATACTTGAACGCACGCATAGTGATGAGCGTACACAGACTGGCGAGTTTGACGCCAGTGTGTCCCGGCATTAGGCGCTCGGGAAACAGTAACCGCTTTTATATATTGTTGGACCTCAGAAAATATCATGTAGCTGAAGGGAAGGCTTAAGTGAAAATCGTTAAAAAATTGAATTTTTTCACATTTTCATTCGAAAACTCTTTAAAAAACACGAGAAAGTAAAAATAATCATTATATTGATTGAAATCGCTCTTATGGGAGCTTTGAACGTCCCTGCCCGTCTTGCTTGGCATGATGCCTTCCAACCTTTGACTGCGCGTATCTCAAAACCAGTTTTTTCTATTTCAACGGATTGTAGAGAACTCATTTTTTACCCAATCCCTTTCAAATTTTGCATGGATACTACTATAAGTAATAGATATAAAGTTATATTCGCTTTTCTGCTAAAATAAAAATTGACTGATTTTTAGAGCAAAATTATACGATTTATATATATATATATATACACTTGTGAGCTATGTCAACACCGGATAAAGAGCTATATTTCATACTAAGCATGAGGATTTTAGAAAAAGCGAAACCATAACTTTGCTTGTAATAGGTCTGACGGAGCCTTTCAGGTTGGACCCCCTAGAAATTCTACAGTAATGAACAAATATTATCAAGTTTTATAGTATACTGAACTGCCCGTGACCCGTTGGATTGTTATGACCATTTTTTTTCCACTTTGCAAACGCTAAGTGTTATTTAGCCGGTCACAGTCAACGCGCTATTTGTCCCCGTTCACTCCTGGCCGCGTGGGTGACCATCACCAGCTCCTTTGCTTTGAAAGCTATTTTCAACACTGCCTGTGCGCAAGGGAAATATATATGTGACGTATTGTCCAATTGTTTTGCGCGTATCGACTTCATCTTCTGTATTAGGGATACAACCGAACTATACCGCATGTCTAATTTCCTGCTATCTGTTACTGATGAAAAGCGTAACACACGAAGGAACAACGCTATTAATATTATAGATAAGTTGTCACTTAGCGTGTCTGCAATATGGGACTAGAGTGCATATGTAGGACACTTTCGTTCGGTTGCAAAACTTCTAACGTACACTTGATCTATTTGCAAACCCTCTTTGCATCAATCCATTCCCTAAACAATTCTCAATTAAGGGGGCCTTCTCGAAATTTTCTTAGTTTTTTTTTATTGTTGAACCGATTTTTCTGAAATTTGCACATAAGTTGCAAAATTGAAAAATAAAAACATTTTGTTCGTGTAACTTTTTCAGTTTAGGCCTTAGTTTTTTTCATAAAATGAGATTTTATTTCTATTTTTTTATAAGTTTTAAAAAGAACGTTAAGTCAATGAATTTTTATGCTACACTAAAAACAAAGACAGTTTTGGAATCCTTGAAACATTCCTAACAACGCTAAGAGTTTTTTTTTTCAATTTCCTTTTCGTTTTCTATTGATATGAGACTTTAGATAGATTACCCAAGAATTCATAAAATATGTAAATTCTCTTGATATTTCATATAATAAAAAAAAAATTAAAAGGCAATTGATAAAATCCACTCTTATTTTTGTAGGAAATCTTTCAAGGATTTCAAAACTGTCTTTGTTTTTAGTGTAGCATAAAAACTAATCGATTTACGTTCTTTTTTATTCTGAATAATCAAATTTTTGAGGGCGCCAAATATTATGTTTTTGTGGATGAATTTGGTAAAAAAAAAATGTGCTGTTTGCAGTGAAAATGCACTTGACATGTTTTATCTATAGTACTTTTCCACCTACAAATACCTTACATTCGTCATTCACTAATAAAAATATGAAATAGCTATGAATTAGATGAATAAATAATGAAAAAGTCAATTTTTGACCCCTTCCGGACCCCCTTTGCCCCCCTTTTTGGGGGGTTCTAGTGCTGCTAGCCCCCTAAAAATTTGGGACGTAATTGCCCTTGTTATACAGATCATTTTGCAGCAAAAAAAGAATAAGGCAATTTTTGACCCCCTCCGGAAACCCCCCTCCCCCCCTTTTTACGGGGGTTTCTAGTGCAGCTAGCCCCCTAAAAATTCAGAACGTTATAGCATAAAACAAAAAATTGAAAATTTGACCATTTTCCGTGAGAAGGCCCCCTTAAATTTCTCTATTTGTGGTGTTAGCAACACACCTTAGACAAGGTTAGGAATGGATCTACATAAAATGCGCATGAACTGCTAGGAATGTCACAAGGAATATGTTGATGATCAAATTTTGCTGATGACCCAGAAGGGAGACCGCATGCAGGGCCATTTTGAAATTTTCGTTAGCATTGCGCTGCTTAGCAGAGGTCTGTGCTCTTCGAGTGTTTCTCTAGTTGTCAAGTGTTTTGAAATCGAAGTAATATTTTAGCGAAATTAAGAAAAAAAAACGGATAATAGCCACACCCCAACGGAATTCTTAGCCGCTACAGAAATTAAAAACGGTAAACGAGCTTCTGGGGCGACCAAAAGTCCTGTTAGGGAGCATCGCCGAGCGAAAACGAGCAAAAACCTAGAGCACTCAGAGAGCGCATACCTCCGCCATACAAGGCAATGGTAACGAACAATTCAAATTGGTTATGAAACTACGGTTTTTTTTGTATCAACACCAAAATCTAATCATCTGTACCTTTTGACAGTATTAACAATTCCAGAATATGTATTTTTTTAAGATCTGTTCATAAATTTTTGAGTTATGCTGCTAATGAACATTCTGACAAACATTAGTTACACACACAAACAAACCGATCATCACCAAAATTTAATCATTTATGTCTTTTAGCATTACTAAACACTCCTGTAAAATTCATAAAGATCCGTACATAACTTTTCGAGTTATTGTGCTAACAAGCATAAAATTAAACACAGCCACAAATGAAAGATCATCATAAAAAATTTGGTCATTTACTCTTCGTAATATACCTAACAACTCATGTAAGTTTCATAAAAATCCGTTTATAACTTTTTGAGTTACGGCGCTACGAAAACTGATGCATACAAACAAACAGATGGACGGATCTTCACCAAAAGTTGATCATCTGTTCTCCCGACAGACCTAACAATCCCTGTAAATTTGGTCAAAATCCGTCCATAACTTTCTGAGTTATTTTGGTGACCGACAGGCAGAATAACAGACAAACACGACGAAAATATAACCTCATTGGTGGAGGTTATTAATCACTGAACTCGAGCATGACGAAGAGGGCGACTTCGATTGGCACGCTGCGACCGCTCAGTGTCACAAAACTGGTGGGCTATGGGTGTGTCTCTTTGGGTAGACATTCAGGTTTTAACCGCAAACCGATTTCTCTTGAGACTGCTTCAAACTCAGGGCCTAGGAGTAAGACTGAGCTTCAGACAACCACAAGCGAAGTCGACTGGCTATTATCAATGAAAACTCAATGCACAGTAGCGAACGAAGCGCGCTTGTAGTGGACCGTGGCAGTTACACGCACCGTGTCGAGCGGTACCTGCCTACGATCCAGCGGCGACATGCAGCGAGCTGAGACTGGGCGGTACTTTCACTGGCCCAGTTGTGCTGCTGCTGCTCCTGGCGCTGACTTTCGCTGCCACCTTCTTCCTCACGTGTGTGTTGCACGTGTACACGTGCAGCTGTAGCACACGTGCATATGCAGCAGATGTACTCATGCAGCTGCAGCACATGCACACGTTCAGCTGCAGCACATGCACCCGTGCAGCTGCGGCACATGTACACGTGCTAGAGAACTGTACTTAAAACAGTTATGGTTTTGCCGATAATTTTGCGGTAGTCGTAACCAGAACCTATGCTGCGCCTTCTTAACCTGGATACCCTATTCATAAACGTACCTTATCTAGCCCCACTCTAACCTAACGCAACTCGACTAATCCTAACATACCTCATCTAACAGTAATGTATCTCATTGAACATTAACGTTTCCAACATTCGCCGCCGAAAGCACTACTTTTACCTCACGTGGTCAGAACACACGCAAACATGGACTTAGCTGACCATTTTCGATAACTCCATTTTTTAGCATTCAGATCAACACTGAAGGCAACATTTAGGCCCACATGAATCACTGAAGGTCTCGATAAAGCAAGGCCTGCCAATGGCATGCGGTGGCTGATAGACCAGCCCGTCCCGACACCGTGACAGGAGAGGCCAATAGCTGCCAGCGTGCGGCCAATGCTCAGTCAATGATAATGGCGTGATGATTGCTCGTTCTATCGACACTTGTGGCAAGTGTGTAGTGCTCGGTGGCACTGCTGTGGCAGTGTATTTACCACGAGCTTGGTGGCACTGCTGTGGCAGTGTATTTACCACTCGCTCGGTGGCACTGGTATGGCAGGGGTACATTTACCGTTCACTTGACAGCGTACGCGGTTTTTATAAACTCAACTCTTGTTCTACAGTATCTTCCCTTGGTACCATTTATTAGAAACCAAAGAGTTTTCAGCTCATAAGGCCGGTGCCCACTTTACGAGGATTGCCGTTGCCGCCAGCATGCTAGACCCAACTCGGCTGATCCGACTGCGTACCTACTCGTGGCAGTAACGTCAACACGAGACCTTATCCATAAAACCACCAATCTTTTCGGATGTGAACTGCTCATAATTGGAAGCGACAGTTGAAAGTCCACCAGCTGCACTTGCTATGGCTCAAAACTTGCAGTAGCGGCTGAGAATTTCGACAATCTTATGCAGTTAAATTCTGCGCAAGCAAAAGCCGCGTCATGGCAGCGTAAACGAATGAATTGAGTTGGCTCTAGGCCGCTACAGCCAACGACAGTCATCAGGTAGGGACAGGGCAGGGCGTAGAGGATTTTGCAGCACTTCACCCTGACACCAGGAACGTTCCTGCAGTACCTCACCCTGAGGCAGACCGGTGCAACACATCACACCCCCCCCCCAAAGCTGCACTACATAACGCACCACAGCAGCTGCCCCAGCGCTGGACAGCGTGTGACCCACTATGGGCGCATCACCATTGCAGTATTGTTCGGTGTCTAGGTGCAGCAGTAGCAGTGCCTGTACAGTACACGGGTGCAGCAGTGGTAGTGCTTGTGCGGTACACAGCTGCAGCAGTGGCAGTGCTTGTGCAGTACACAGCTGCAGTGCCTGTACAGTACACAGGTGCAGCAGTAGCAGTGCCTGTGCAGTACACAAGTGCAGCAGCAGTCGCACTAAGCGTGCCACTCAAGCCACCATTTGGCAGATCCATCACTGCTGTCGGCGGGCCACTCTAACATTTTCCAAATGACCCCTAAATTATGCATGGTGCTCGGCCTATATGTTGAGGTCAGCGTGTACAGTTGATGGTCCGTTAGCAAGATGCCTCTTTCAAAATTGATTAGACGATATGCATCGCATCGCACCCATTCTGCCAGCAATCATTAGTTATTTTCGTTGGTGCATCAGCGATCAAAAAATCATGCCTCTAATACTTCTTCAAAAAGAATTTTTGGCTACCCCAAAGCTGTCTTGTTTTCATCTTTCTTTTGGGGCAGCCAACACTTTTGTCACGATTGAAGGATTCTTCGCACGAGGTTCAGGTGGCGTTGTGTACTCAACCCGTTTGTGCAGAGGTGAAGCTGCATTCGGTGACAAGCGGGAGGGCTAGCAGCGAGTTATCTCCTCACTGCACGTAACGCTACTAGTAAAGAACCTGCAATAGCATCTCCTTGTTACTCGCGGTTAATATTCCGTAACATCAGGAACTATAATAGTGTAGATACCGTACAATGGAAAATCTGAGACTTCTATCACGCCGTGCCTCGGGCGTAGTCCTGATAAGACTCGCTGTATGAAGACTGAATGCCGAGTACCGAGACTGAGATGGATATTGGTGGGAAAATAAATGAAGAAATCGGTCATGCAGTAAGCTAACGTTACTATTTATAGGCTAAAGTACATTACACTATGTGTCTTACTTTGGCACGTTGTTGAAGTGAGGGAACTGATGAGAGTCCTGAACACATACATCGTTTCTGGAGCTCAGTACTTAATTTTCCCTCACCCCTTGTGCGAGTCTACAGCCCAAGCCAATATCAAAGAATTTTCCGCATTTTAGCTTCAAAATTTGACGGTTGATGAGAAAGAATTCTTTACATCTATTGAATTCCATAGCGCTTTGTTTGGGGTGGGCACGAAATGTAAAAAGGCTTATAAATAAATGCGTAAATAAATTCTAAACAACATAAGTAAACAAGTATGAGAACTTTACACTAATCATCATTCTGTAATATTAGCGGCTTTCATTATATAAAATTCTGCTTGTTACTCCCTACGTTCCTTCATTAGTACGTTTGTTACGCTCCTATCAGTACTATATAATAATTCACGTCGTTTTTTCATTTATTTATTTATATATTTATATCTTCCTATCACGCTCTATGGGAATAAGATAGGAGAAAATTCAGATTTCAAAATGTAAAAAAAAGTGGGGTACCTTGCAATCTTTTTCTTCGGCGAAAAAAAAAAAGTTGGGTGCCATCAATCTTTTTCTTCAATATTAGATAGGGGAAAAATAGACCTACCTTGAGAGTCTTCGGAAGAAGTCCAGGTGACGTTGTTCACGTCACCCCACGTGTGTGGAGTCACTCTGCTGGGTGTCTTCTGTGGTGCCGCAGTTTGCGACCAAAGAGAGAGCCAGCNAAATTTTTGAACTCTACAGTTTTGATATCAGTGGCGTTTCGAATATGCCGAGGCATTTTGTTAAACAATCTTGCTCCCCGTACAGCGAAGCTATTAGAATATTTTGTGGCAACAGCTTTTCCACCATCTCTGCTTGGGATCCGGATATCACAGGTCCTTCCAGTCCTTTCCGAGTGTCTGGCGACAATCCGGTCATTCACATTCACAGCGATACGTTCCAGAATTTTCCAAACATATATGATTGTAAATCGTTCGAATCTGCGCTGCATTGAATACAGATAGGAGAAAATTCAGATTTCAAAAGGCGGAAAAAAAAGTTGGGTACCTTGGAATCTTTTTCCTCAGTATTAGAAAGGGAAAAATGAGGAAGCCCAAAAGACGGCGGGGGTTTTGGTGAAGTGTTAATTTTTTGCCGTCATTTATAATGACGGCACGGGCCACTAGTCTATGTGATAATTCTGCTTGAGGCTCCCTCTGTCCGTCCAGTGTCTGTACGTTACGCTTTTCAATATTAGCTAAGATCAAATTTAACCTACCAAAAGTTCTGCGTTTCTCTGGGAGGAAGCTCAATAATATCCGTGTTCTTTGCGCTTGCTCTTGAAGAAATTTTCAGTCAATTTCGAACCAAAGACATTAAGTTCCTTTTACACGTATCATACATAGGCCTACATGAAGTAGGCTACCGATTTTTATATCATGAAATATTCATGTTGCTGAGGTCGCGTAACGATCCAAACATGGTAAAATTCGTATCCAGAATACGGTGCAGCGAGCTATTCTGAACTGCTTCATTCTAAAGCATTTTTGAAGTAAAAACGCGATGTTTAAAGAAATCACTTAAGCTGACAGAAAAAGGGCTTACGGCGACTTGAATCAATTATTGAAGAAAGGGGCTCAATCTGTTGTATCTTTATCTTGTGGGAAAGCTATCGCACATATAAAGTACAAAGTAGCCATGGGTCCCGATAATTGAATTCATCAAATATACCGATGAAAATGGAAATGTTAAAAATGTGAAAGCCTAAATAATAATATCTTCAGGCGATGACAAACAAAGGTGAGCGAAGTCTTGTAAATACCTATAAAGAAAGCAATGACAAAAGAACCTCCAAACAGTGAGATTGCCGTATTTGTTTTTATGCTGTCTTTATGTCTATATCATGGAATACAAGGGCGAAAACTTTGCTACTAAAACATCTGCGACGTCCACTGGTGATATAGAGTCTGCCATACACGTGCTACGTTAAGCCCGCTCCAGACGATAGTCTTTTGCCCTATGTTTTCACTTCACCGTGTTCGAATAGTTCGTAGGTACTGTCCTTGCAAACACGACAGTGTGTCTACCAAAAGTTTTGATAAAATGTTTACCGTCGTATTCTCTGGCTTAGCCCATGTCACCTGCAGTGTCGTGTGTGTCTATTCAAATCTATTCAAATTTTTAGCAGCGCAGAAAGCAGTGCTCTTTTTTGTTGTTTACTCAGACACAGCTACGCATCAGAAACACTATGAAGTGAAAACACAGGACGAAAGACTATCGCTGCAGCGAGCATTAGGCCTCTCACGTACGAGTCGAATTATGGAAGCACTCCACGTTCTTGGAATACACGTTTTTGTGCGGGCGACAACGACTGAAACTATTAAGACACATCGATTTGAAACTTGTACAATTGTGAATTGCAACTCAATATAAATTCACAGAAATATTGCAAACTGAGCAAGTGGCCCTCGCTGTAGCGGAATAGCTGCCGCAGCTCGGAGCATAAGCAGCTTTTTTAATACAATTACTGTATATTAGACAAGCAAAAACTGCATGCACAGCTGCGTAATGGGAAGGATAGGGCGATACGTTCCCATGTTTCGACTCCCGCATGTAACAAACTTGAGGTAAGACGCAGTTCGTAAGAATTAAGAGAAAGGCGCTATCTGTATTAGGTCGAATTAACGTGAGTTATTGTAGCGTAGGTTAGGATTGCTTCATTTTAAAAAGTGAGAACATTAACCAACCGTGGAATTTTCACGGGCCCCGCCAGTCCCTATGGTATTAGTAGAAAAATTAAGGCATCCTTGATACGGTCTCGGAAAATAACAATACGAGTCAGTTTAAAGTTACGCTGCTACCTACTCGCAGGTCATAGGACTTGCTGTCTGACTTGGAACATATTTTCGCACTTCTTTTGCATGTTCATTTCCGCCCGAGCCCGCACTATGGATAAGACATGAGGAAATATACATGGCTATACAGGCAATACAACACTACAAAGCTGCGGCAAGCAGCTTAGCTGTCAGAACTAAATTTCAATTTCCGTAGCAAGACCATCATTTTAAAATCGGTTTTGAAATCCATCAGATCGGTGAAGGGATAAAAGAGAGTATGTTGATGCAAAACTCATTTCAAGGACATAGGTACCTAGGTATAGGTACTAGGGAACAGCTTGACGACATCAACTATTATACGATGAGAAAAGTGAACTATTTAGTAGCTAGCTACTATCCAGCATGCGTGAAAAACATACCATATAAATACATTTTAATTGCATTCTAAAAAAAACATCAATTTATAGGTAATTCAAAACAAGGAATATGACATGAGAACTCACAAGATCCATTTGCATCATACAAAGTTGTCATTGATGCCCAAATTCGTCGAGGATCGCCGTAGTCTTCCACCAATAGGTACGTGAGAGACTCGCGCACAGAAGCCATTCTTTGCTGGAGACGCAAATGCTAGACTGACCTCGCCATTGTTGACAGTTCGTCAGCCCGCGGCCTATACACAGTTTACTGCTTTCTGGCATCCACTTTCACAAACCGTAACCCAATCGAGGGGAAGAAATATGTACAGGGAGGTGAGGTTCAGAGTAACCCCTTGTAGAGGGAGTGACTCTAATTGGTTACTTTTATAACGCTAGGTATTCCGACGAAGCCGTTCCTTAGCAGCCAGGTAAAGAGTGGATAAGGTTGAATAGCTATAATTTAGCTGAAGAAATGACTACGCTTAACTGGGGTGTTTCAGGAACTGCCAGTGTTGGGAATTGGCGAGACGCATGAATTTTACAGCGCGACAATCCTGCGGGGTCGCGCACGATGTAGTCATGAGCTTGGCCGTCAGTCTTCTTCTTTTGCCGAAGTCATACAATAGGGAATCCCGCTTTTAATCCTTGAACTGGATATTATTTCATTATCGCATGTTAAACAGCTAACTGGATCAAATATGTTTGAATCAAGAACGTCAAAATGGTAAACTGGTTCTGCTGGAGTATGATATTTGACTGACGGATGTCATGCTCCAAACTGGATCTAATCTGACTCACCGGAAGTACGCCAAAACACCATTTCTCTTGATGCCTCTTATGAAGTGAAAATAACACGACAGCACGCAATAGCTCGGGAGAAATACCAAAATCCCAAAATACATCATGAGTTGTCTTGGGTTAGTACATTATCATAGTAGCGAGCTGCCAGAGTGCCGAGTTTGCATAATGGAGTTCCGGCGTTCGCCTATCCGCAAAGCAAATGAATCCTTAGGATACTCGGACTGCGGCCTTAGCGTTTCCGACATTCACACTGCACTGCGAGGATAATAATCTAGCCATAAATTGGGACGGTCGGGAAGTCACCGTTGCCACATGAGCCTTCTGTCTCTAATGTTGTAGCTCTAACAATCTAGGGTCGACTGTAGCCGTGCAGTCCTCTGGTATGTATCTACAGCACGAACCAGTGCCAGTAGGTTTTCTAGAAGGACTGTTCGGTTAACTTTATAGTTTACCTCAATCTACCTTCAGACTAATTAAATTTTGATACAACAATTTTTCCACTGTCTGTCATCGGCGATTCCAACGCAATTACACCATGAGCCTCTATTATGAATTACTCCAAAGTAACAGCGAACATCAGATCGAGGAGGCCATCTACGGTCACCTACAGCCCAATCGCAAAAGGTAATAGAAGGCTGAGCATCTGCTGACGTTTTATAGTATCGTGTTTCAGGAGTAGTTACAAAACGACTACGCGTGAGATGGCCGACGACTGAATCCTGCAGCAACAGCTATAGGGCTCAATGGGGCGTCTCAACAGTTACTATCTTGAGCATCCGCCAGGAATTCAAACAACTAGAAATTCCAATACAAAAATTCCGATTCGAAAGCCCACACTTGAATATCCGATTCGCGAACAATATCCGATTCGAAACGAGACCTCAGGGCTGAAGATTCGAAACGCAAGCCCGCGATCAAAATTTCTGACCGGCTGACGCTCAGTGGCTAGGGGGCACGTCTGACTGTGGGCCAAAATCATAAGCCTTCGATGCTTGACTTGCCCGAAATTTCCGACACTAGATTCTGCTTTTCAACGCTGAATCTGTGTTTTGAGAGTTGGATGTAACCCGCCCACCTTGGTCTTTGAAAGCCAGCTAAAAATTTCACTTTACGGAGTAAGATTGAATTTCTGGAAGTCTCAAAGTTAACCCATTTAGGGTTAACAAATGAAAGTGGAAGCCAGCTCACCTGTCTGATGTTTCGAACAAATCAAGCCTCGAAGGCCTAATTTTGGCGCCCAATCGAACGTACCCAAACTTTAATTCCCTTCGCAGCAGCATGCTTCCGTTCTCAGCTCTACCGCCTTGTATCGCTCGCACGTTCGGTTCCAGCCAGGCTGCGAGCTCTTTGCAGATCTTGGTGTGCTGGCTCGGCAGTTGTGTGTGCATGCACGGCGCCGGGGCGGAACTGCCTTCCTCAGAGATGAAGGGGGTTAGGGGGTCTCGGGTCATTTGTTCCTTCCGTCAAACTGGCGCCATAGTTCTTGGTGACTTGAGGTCGACTGCAACTACACTTACTCATCTGGGGCCAGTGGGCCTATATCTGCAGCACAAACAAGTGCATGTGGGTTTCCCAGGTGAGGGTGTGGCCTAAGTTGACTTTACCTTTACCTTCGTGAATCGAAGATGCGATCGCAGTCAGTAATAGATCGATCATCAGTGACGCTATTCCAATATAGAAATATAAGCAAAACATCATTCAGGGCTCCTAATATGATCACATTGTTCCGATCGCGGGCGGGCTTTGGCGTCAGTAGGTAACAAAGGATGCAATTAGTAAAGCTCTAAAGGCCTCAATTAATTACTCAGAGAGCAGAGCCTCGCATCGGCTGAGATGTGCAATTATTGGATGAGCGAGAGTGGGGAGCAGCCAATCGATACGCGGGAGGGGGGGGGGGAGAGTAGTGCGGTGGATGAGTGGATTGCAGCGTGTGGTGTGCAGTACGCAGCACCGCACAATGTGCAACTCTTCAGTGTTACAGGGTTGTACTGTGCACAGCGTTCTACCCTAACAGCCTGTATACAGTACGAATAACCTTGGCGGACCGAAATCTACGTCTACTAGTGTACACGGTAGTCAAAAATGACAGCGAAAAATTTGTGATGAGCCTTCTACATTTACTGTTTTCGTTACTAAGTTGCTTACCTCACAGCTGCCCACTCCTGCTCAGAACGCAATTCTCAGCCTCAGCTCGCAATCAAGCCACACTCATGTAAATTTCAGCTCGGTATCACAGATAAATCATGACACGACATATTAGGGTAGTCGAATTTTTTCACTCAAGTAGAAAGCTCTTTCGCAGAAGGCAGAAATCAAGTTGGGAAAAGAATGATGGCTGAAACGCTCCGAGTTCTTCGCCAGTTTACTGTACACAGAATATTTACCCTTTGTTAAGTTGAATAAGCGGCGCCTGAAAGGAGCTGATGTTTGGATGTACGAAGAGAGAAATGAGGATGGATAAGAGAGCCGAGAGAAACTGGAGATATCTTCATAGCTCGGACTGCACATTGGCAGAGCAAGAAGTGTATTCAACTATTCAGTTCCCATAACGTTGTCATCATCTGCAGCCTGGTTTATTTTTCACCCATCGGTTTCAACAACGAAGCGTGACAGGATAGCTACAGTTTTCAACCTGGCCTAATTTTCACTTATCTGCTTTCTTCAGGTGTGACAGAAAATGGACAGATCTATACATCAATACGCTAGTATCTTCGTATGTCTAGGCGTGTGTGTGTGTCACGCTTTCATCACAGATAGGAGGAAAATTAGAGCATCCCCGAGGTATCCTGGATACGGCCTGCTGGGAAGGAATCAGTAGGAGTCAAGTTCAAATTCCAGCAGCTACTGCTCACAGGGTCTTAGGCAGACGACTCACAGCCTGACTTAGAACATTTTTCGCACCTCGTATGCATGATACGGGCAGGTCCGAGTGCATCATAATTGAGGAACTGTTTTTTTTTTTTTTGTTCTGTAGAATCTGCACAGGCTCCTTCGGTATTAGGGGAAAATTAGGATGATAGGTACGGGTCTGAGGCATCACTGAAGAACATTGTTTTTGTTCCGTTGAATTTACCAAGGTTGCAGCTAGCGATGAAAAAAACACCAGCAAAGAGATACGCACAGGGCGGTCTTTACGGTATTGCATTGCAACTAGCGCGTGTAACGTTCCGTGCTGTACATATCCACGGTAGCTTGTAACACCGCGCGCTGCGGTGCAGTAACACACACATCAAGCATCGTACACACTGCCATGTAACACGTGTCACCATTCACGGAACACACTATGTTGTGGTACAACACACGACACCACCCACGGCACAGAGCTACTACCGTATGGTACAATACAGGACACCACACACGGTACACAGTACTGTGCGGCACACCACACGACACCACACACGGTACACACGACACCACACACACAGTACACACTACTGTGCGGCATACTCGCGACACCACAGCACGGTATACACTGCTGTGTGGCAAAACACACGCCACCACACATGGTAAACACTACTGTGCGGCACACCACACACGGTACACACGATACCACACACGGTACACACTACTGTGCGGCATACACGCGACACCACACACGGTACACACTGCTGTGTGGCACAACACAAGACATCACTCACAGTACGCACGATACCGTGCGGCACAACACATGACACCACACACGGTACACACTAACGTGCGGCACAAGACAGAACACCACATACGGTAGGCTATACACTATCGCGCGGCACAACACACGACACGACACACGGTTCACACGATACGGCGCACCACACGACAGTGTGACACAACTGGCACACCTGTCGATCAGCTGACACACACACGGACGCCGAGCACAGCGTGCGGTCGTTGCCCCCGCACCGCAGCGGTGTGAGGCGGAAGCGAAATCTCACATACTACAAAGACACACGCGCAGCTCTCAACCGTTACGTACCGAGGCTTCTTTACTTTAAACTACGCTTGTGAAGTCGGAAAGTAGACGCGACTGCGACTCAGACTCCTGGAATTAACAAAAGTTCAATTCCAAATTCCAGTACGGTGCTCTATAGGATTTTTACTTCCGACTCCATAACGATTTGGACTGCGAATATAGAGTGAAACTAATTATATTCCGGCTCCCACTCCAGCGACAAGCAGGTGTCGGTGTCCGACAATAATTTTTTTCTCTTTCTCTTCAGCCTCAGATATTGACATTATCTGACATAAGGGCAATAGCTCATAGAGGGCCGGAGCGTACCTAAGTCTCGGCAGCTCTTTAGGAACGGGCCTCTTGGTCCGTCTACTGTCCGCTATATCTAAAATGTAGACTCCATGCACCCATGAACTTCGGTTTCCTTTCACGACTCCGACTCTGGGTGCAGTATATACATGTCTTATACGCAACAAAACCCGCAGTGCATGGAATAATGCAGCAGGCACAGATATCAAAATGTTCAAGTCATGTACGGTACGAACAACAGCGCGTGTATGAGACCGAAAAAGATACCTACAGCACCAATACAAAATGCGCTACCAGAAGAGGCGACGAACGGTACCATCTCTGCGTAACAATGCACATGGTTGACACGAAAACTTTAATTTTAAGGTCGAAGTGAAGAATGTGGAACAGAAAACGTGTCTAGAGAGAAGAGCATTCCATCACGATGCGTTTTCAGGCGTTCCACAGAATGTATTTTAAAACCTTCCTAGTCAAACTGGATCCACCATTTTTATAATTAACGTTTTCCCACCCAAATTGCCCATGTTTTAAATAGTTTAGATCAGATTAGATAGGCGGCAGTAGACGAACCAACAGGCCCATTCCCAAAAAGACACCGGGACTTACACCCCGGCCCTCTATGAGCTATTGCCATTATGTTACTAGGATGTAGAGGAATGGAGAAACGAGGAGAAAAAATGGAAGACGAAAGAGAAAAAAGGAGAAATAAAAGGAGAAAGGAGAAATAAAAAAGAAGGGGGAGAAGAATCTACGCCAAAGCGATGGTCATTAATGCCCGCAAGCATGATCGATGGCCGCTGATATGCGGAGCTTAAATATATAGATGGAGCGGAAGTGAGAAGATGTCAGCTTAAAATGGCCTGGGAAGCTTTGGCCGTTAAGTGCTTGCGACTCGTGGAGAAGGAGTTCTGAGCAGTGGAGAATGTCTCTCCCAATGTATGTCAAGACGATTTTTAAACGAGTTGACAGACTCCGCAGCAACAAAGTCGGAAGGGAGTCTACCTTCCGTTAAACTTCACCGTCACTTCATGGGAACGCTAAGAGGCAAAAGGCTACTGCCATGCTGCCAGCTGTGCTGGGTAAAGGACGGTTATGCTAATGCTATTCCTATGGGCAGCAACACGCACTCGTAAGTCGGGCAGGTTAGCAGCGGTTAATCAGCTGCAGCGGTAATAACACTGTTCAGCACCGTGCAGCTTAACCCTTTACCTTGCCGTAGATAAACGCTTTAGTATGAACACCATTACGGAAGAGACAAATGTTAATAGAGGTTTGATTAGAATCACCTTTAAAAGGCAAGTACAAGCTTACTGCAACAGAGATTTCCCAGTGTGTGTAATATCAATCTGATTGGGTCAACTCTCTCGAAGTGAACGATGGCACGACGACAGCACGAGCAGCAGCTGGGAAATCGACAAGGAAGCACACAGCAATGACGGCACACACTCGTCGTCCCCGCACCAAAAAGTAAAGCTTTACGCGCATTGTTACAGACCGCCGCGGCAAGGTTCGGTTAGGCGATATGCACACGCGCCACACTGACTCCTCAACGTTCCTGATTTTCAGCGCTCAGGCTCATTACCTGTCATCTAAATATTCGTGCGACGATTTATGCGATACAGTTTGTTCACGACAGTGATGAAACTTGTTTTCAGATTCTTTTCAACAGATGGAGGCAATTTGTTTTTAATATTAATGCACTACCTATGTATTACATATTATCATAGCCAGTTTGAACCAATCTCTCCATCAAATTTATGTCAAGGGCTTTGAGTTCTTAATGATAAAATTATAGCAATTTGCTCGTCCATCGGAATAAGGTAGCTAATTACTGTCATCTATCTGAAATTCTGAATTAACAAATTTGTTGTTTAGCTACGGTAATTATCCCCCACTCTAATGGAGTTTGCTTTCACCGATAAACTTTAACATTATTTATTATTAAATAATTACATTTTATGCATTGAAAACTTCGAGCGTGCTGATCGTCCAGCAACACGCCTTACCTTGCTCCAACTGTTTATGCATGCTTTGACGTACAAAAGGGAAGGAGAAATGTGAGGTTAATAATACGCCTTACTTAAAACACGAAAACGATTCAACCTAGAAGCTCCATCCGCGCTGTTAGTCTGGGCCAAAATATTCACATGAACAACAATACAAGAGATGAAAATTTTCCGTCTAACGGCCGCATCTCAACTGCACTAACTCCTAACCTCACCTAGCCAGGGGGAACGTAGAACACTAGAACTATCTTAGAAGAAAGATTCCACATCCGGAAAATGAGCAAATAACCGCACTAAAATAGATCGACCGTCAAACGGAGAAGACCCCAAAAGGCACCGGCAGAACGCAACGGGGACCTCCCCCTTCCCCCAACCCCTCTTTCCCCGGCCACTGCAACAAACACCGCTAAGAGCCGGCAACAAAAAAAAAAAAAAAAGCCGCCGGAAAGTAAAAGTAAAGGAAGAGAAAACCTCCGGCATTAACGGGACTGTGTCAATGTGGGGACGACTGGAGCTGCACACCGGGAGGCAGTGACTCTAGCATACGGTATATGTTGCAGCAAAATAGTGAAAACAGTGATTTGTCGAAATCCCTGCATATCAGGGATTTGGTGTAATTTCTGTTTCACATCTCAAACCTTTTCTTCGCTTAACCTTCCCATCTTTCTTTTGCGTTCTCCTTGTTTCCTTCTTCCTGTCTTTGAGGTGCTCTGCGCCTTGTTTCCCTGCCCGTAGCAGCGCACGTGGCAGACTCGAGACAAATAATGTGCCATTGAACATTTGGTCGTCCGTGGCCGCTCCGAGACACACTGCTCGCATCATATCGGTATATATTACTGTAGGTGAGGTGGTAAACCAAGGAGAATAGCACCACTTCTACTTTCCCACCCTAGTGTAACGAACGTACCTAGCGCACTTCGTCTCGTCTAGCGTATCATATCTAACCAGGGCACCTCATTCAATAACAGGAAACCACAGGAATTTCAGGGAGGTCGTGACGTCATCACAGGTTACACCAATTTACAGTAACAAATACATATGCAGGCGTGGATAGCGTTACTGTACCGTTTTCCATTACGTGCCGGTACACGTATTACCATAGGTACGCTGCATAGTTTTTCAATAGAAAAATAGAATAGAAAAGAAGCCCAAATGTGATATCCATGTAAGATAACAGAACCAACCACAGATACAGGAACAGAAAGCGGGAACAATCCTTGGAAGATAAAACTATACGAACGGCAGGAAATATCTTCCAGAAGTGCACAACAGAAGCAACATCATCTCGCTAATTGCCGAGAACTTTTTAATCCAGCGGTGCGTGTATTGAAAGAAGAGCTCGCAATAGAAATGTCAAAGGCTTTCGTGACACGACAGAAGAGTGATCAATAGAACGATCCAGGCAGAGGTGCACGCACGGTCCGCTTTAGGGAATGAATAGCCAACTAACGGGCACATGCTAGAACAAGAGCTCATAGGGAGAAAACAGGTTAAGATACAATGAAAATATAATAATAAGGATATTAAACAAGATATGGAAGTAAAAGAAATGTGTGAACATGTATTCCATCATACCTAGGCAGCCAACAAGATTAGGTTGCGGGCAAGGGTGTAGACTGGCGGCTATGTACGGCAACGAGGATATTACATCACTGCACAGTATTAGTAAACAATATACAGTGGCAAAAGAAATGTACAAGCATATATTAAAAAACTAAGACCATAAGACACTGATGACAATTACTGAGCAATGTGATGTACCATAACTGCACGCTTTCCCGGGCACAGAAAGGCAATAGGTATCTGCTTTGGCGTTTTTGTGGAGCACGATATGTGCAGATTTCGTGCAGCACCAACACTCCAATGTAGGCAATTCCCATCAGGGCACGGTCAAGCGGGGCATGTGACTGCGCGAGAGCACTTCCTTAGTGGTCGATAGAGCCAGCTTCAAAATATAAGCCTACGGTAGGGAAACGGGAATATGAATTCCAAAACAATACAGCGAGATAATAAAATTAGGGTGACGTTCTTCAAAACTAGGATAGCATATTGTCAGCGTTGCCCGAGCAGTGTGACACGATATGTATATTCTACCCCACCCGCCAAATAAATTCAAGATAAAACCGTTTTGCATTCCTCACAGTCCATCATCAATATTCCGCATCTACAATACAGTAGATGGTAATTATTGCAGATGATACTTATTATCAAGGATTGCTAGTAGCACGAAACTTCATATTTGTTGATGATTAATTCCACGGTACAATTTCATTTT
Organism: Parhyale hawaiensis; assembly: GCA_001587735.2. Taxonomy (NCBI): domain Eukaryota; kingdom Metazoa; phylum Arthropoda; class Malacostraca; order Amphipoda; family Hyalidae; genus Parhyale; species Parhyale hawaiensis. The sequence continues at coordinate 13,318,499 of LQNS02004412.1, read as the reverse complement.
TTCCTAAAATGATGGACTACTACATAAAGGGAAATGCAAAGCATACGTTGGTGCTTCTCTATCTTGAAAATACAGATCCCAAATGAATCAACTTATTTCTACCCTAATTCTGTAGAGAGACATTCCTCTTGAAGTACGTACATAAATGATGCAAGTGTCCGTCAGCTTCGGAAACGACACATACAACTACACTAGCAGCCTGCCATCGTATCATCATGCAGCTAAATGCATAATATATAGCAGCTCATTATAGCAAGTAATATCTATAACTTGCTGCAATTGATAAGGAACTTGGAACCGCTCATAATTATCATTAATATTATATACAGCAGCAGTGTCGGCGCAAAGGTTGGCTTTGAGGCACGAACCACCCCCTCCCCTTTCCAATAATGAGCGAAGCCCTCGCTCAGCCCCCTCCCCCAATGCTGCTACTGTGTAGCCAACATACATGTATGGCGTAGCAACGTGAAGCCCATCCAGATTTTACTCTAGCCCTAAATATAAATTTCCTGGCGCCATCACTGAACTTCGGGCGTTGTTGCCTCTTGGTCTCTGGCTCAGTATGACGGCACTATTCGCACGAAAGAATACAGTGCGGAACCTAGCTGCTTGCATGAGCTCTCTTGCCAGTTTCAGTGGAAATTAATACGTTGCATTAATATGTTGCCCTGTGATGACAACGATGAGTGCACGCCAAGCACCTTTACTATGTTAACCCTTTACTGGGCAAGTGACCACATGTGGCGATTCCCAAAGCGGTGTCCTACGACGACTGTACGGTCCCGTTTCAAACAGTGCATTTCCTACGAAAACGGGCTATAAATTGGGGCGTTAAAAGGTTAATTACGAATCTATTCCATTGCTTTAGTGCGCTTCCAAGTTTTTGCCACATCAGCTCATTAAGATACACAAATAACAACAGCATTGATGAGCATAGGCCTACACATGAGCAACATAAACAAAAAACAACAGCGACGACTACAAATCGATAAATTGAACAGAACAAGATGCAAAGACAAAAACAATCACGGCCAGAAGTTACCTACTAGCTTGAGCAGAACAATAAATAGAAAATTAAAATAACATGGAATCTGGAATCGACAATAAGAAAAAAACTCCTATGGAACTGCAGAATGTAACATTTGAGCAGCAACCACCACACACAGGCGCGAGCAAATAGGTCAGCCACTGACATATAGCCAATAAAATCAATAGGAAGCAAGCAAACTACAAACTTCGGTTCAGAAGTTAGTGCTGCCAAGAGCGTCAGGTGAAATGAGAGGCAATTGGGAACATCGATTGATTACCTTGGTACTCGAGGGCCCTATATTTTTCTCAATAACCCGTCATTAGCCGAGATAATTTAAAAAGTGTGAGTGAATTTCGCTTCAATTACGCTTAAGCCATTACCGTACAAGAGGCGAGTTATGGAGGCTAAATTGATGGAAAAAAATGCAGTTGTTTTGAAGTTTTTCGCCCTGCGTGTTCAAGCCATCACTAGACTAGCGGCAAGTTATTGGTGCTACACTCATGAAAGGAAGTGTAGTCGTTCTTAAATTTACCTTCTAGCCTAAGCTCTCTGGGCATTACCGTCACAACGGCTAAGGAGTCGGATGGACAAAGTCCGACTCCTGCGTTCAGTCAGTTTCCGACTCCGACTCTACAACCTAGAACACCAGCACTTTTATACAATTTTGGCATATTTAGTATAGTAAACCCAGCCAGTGTCGCGACGCTTCAAAATAGCAACAGTCTAACCGGGTGGTTCAAACATATTACGTGGGATCAGTGTTGTCACTTACCAGCAGCCTTACTGGCTAATTCAATTAATTTAAAATGAATTAAATTTTCCCAAGCCCTTCGTAACCTCCCGTGAAACTCCATACGCCCCCGGGGGGTTTACAAGCCCCAGGTAAGCCACTAGATATGGCCATACGTATATACAAACGATCTATATAGCAGCAACCATAAACACTGCTGCAAGTCCACAGTAGGTATCTTCGTCAGCATTAAACAACGTTTTCATACATGCTGACGTTTGTCTCGTGAACAGCATCTTCGCCGCTGAATAAATGAGCTCCTAAATCTATAATATTGGTTAAGGGCGCGTTCAATAAGCAAGATAAATTCATACATTGAGCCACACTTTGCCGCTGGCTTCCACCGGCTGAATCGAGTTCTAGGCGTTCCCCATTAATCGTTTTACGCCTTACACTTGAAAAAAAAAAAAAACTCAAGTTGCACCGTAAACTGGAGGTTTCAGCCGGCTCAACGTACGAGTAATTGGCTTAGCCTACTTCTAACTCCTGCAACACGGGTCAGCGGTAAAGCCAACACTCCTGTCGGAATTATCGGGGAAGTCAAGCCCCCCGTTATCCTAATTTCTTCGCCCACAGAATTAGTTCGTTCTTCGACCATTGTACGTCTTCCAGAAGCTATCGCAGTTGTTGCAGACAGCTGGCACGCAGCGATAGCTGTGCTGTATAAGAGACAGTGTAGTGTGTGCCCACCCACATTCTGTGTCCCAAGGAGGAAGAGACTGTTCGGAGCTGAGGGTTCACCTCTTGGTCGAGCGTTGCGCAACGAGTATAGGTGCTACGGGCTGTGGGTATCTTTGAGAACGCTACTTTTTTTGACGCCAACAGCGCCACGCCCCACCCCCCTCTCTCCCAGCTACGAGCTCCTCTTCCAAGACTTACCAACAACTTTTAACGGTCAAATTTCAGAGGCCACAATAACCCATTATCTGTCATGCCTCAGCTAACGTAACGTCGCACTCTCACCGCCGGTGTGTTACAACTAATTGTGCTTGCACGATCGCTTCCTTGGCCGAGTGTTTTTCTTTCTTCCTGAGATGTCTATCTACTTATGACATAACAGCAACAGCTCATAGAGGACGGGACTGTGAGTCCCGGCTGCTGTCTGGGAATGGGCCTGCTGGTCCGTCTACTGCCATGCTTCACGACGCAGCTACAACAGTAATGCGTTTAGTTATAGTTAGGAAGTTGAAGCCTCCGTTTCCGAGCAGAACGATATCACAGAGGAAAGAGCAAGGGACATATCAAATAGTATACCAAGAGAAACGGGGAACCCATGCACGAAGGTGTTCCCACACAGGATCAACGCGCATGGGAACAGAAAGTCGGGAAAGAAGAGGTACAACAGAATTAAGCATAAGCAAGTAGACTATAGAGTATGAAGTCGGCAAGGAAGCAAAGTGGGCACGAAAGAGAAACGTCCCAAAAGCCTAGCTAATGGCTAAGGTAACCTACAAGGGCCCCTGGGGTTGCCTGACCCCATAACATAGGATGGACAAACCTAAACTAACCTAACCCTATGGCCCATCCTATGCCCCCTGAGGGGAATGATGCATTTAGCCGATGAAAAGAGCAATGTGAATAAAAACTTCAACAATTTTTTTTTTTGCGTTGGAAAACTAGCTCTGCAAGCTAAATTTAGTGTCAAGAATTACTGCTATAGTCCTTGCGGAAACCACAGCCCTCAGCATAGCACAAACTCACACAAAAGCAGACTGCCAGGCACTGAGCGGCGTCCACGGTACACTGAAGCGTTTACTGGGCGGCAGAGCATGGAAATCGAGTTGTTCGATTCAAGACCGTCGCAGTGTCGACCGTTATGTGCTCAAGTGATGTCATGAACCAATAGCAGCGCCTAGATTGCTCACGTGATCGCACAGCATGAATTCTGTCTGTGATTGGGCCGTCGTATGTCATGTACAGTACATAGGCTACATGAGTGGTGTCAAGGCGTAGCAGAAAAGAAGTCTCCAGTTGGTTGACTTAGCGGGTAATTCCCTCCTATGAAAGGAAACTACCTCCTCTACTTCTACCACGGTACAGAATGTACGGATGGTGTATAGTGGCTGCTGCTTGGCCGCTGCAATTGCGGCTTAATTTCCCCGGGGGCGACGCAGCCTCGCAATATTGCACGCGCACGGCCTCTTCGCCGCACTTCCAGCAGCCTCACCTCAGCCACACACTTCCTGTATCTCGCAATGTCTCGAGGTAATTTCAATTTCGCGTACCAATAGTACTGGTTCTTGCATTGCCGGCGAGAAACATTTAGAGTACAAAAGCGCTACCGAATTTACACCCAATTTACTAATGCGTCGATCGTACAAATAACACTATAAGTACTCGGCAAGCGTTGGGTAAGCTAGTACCGTACCTATGAAGGACGCTGTTGTACCAACCGCACAAATCAAACAGCACTAGTGCACAAGCTCGTACGAATCGCACCGTTGCCCCGCCTGTACGAATAACATCGCTGCCTCGCCAATACAAATGAAACTGCAGGCTCGCCAATACGAATAACATGGTTGCTTCGCCTGCACGAATAATAGAGTTGTCCCGCCCGTACGAATAACATTGCTGCCTTGCCTGTAGGCTGTACAAATAATACTGCTGGCCCGTCAGTACGAATAAGACGATCGTGACGCTCGTGTAAACAATAGCAGCACTGAGAAGGTCTCACTGAAAGTAAAGGTCGCCATCAGCATAAACGTCAACATAATACGAGCGGGTGCAGTTAACACAGGTAAGTGTGAGGCACCAACCCTTAAGGGCGCAGTACAGGTGAAGCTGCTATTATGGCCACTTCTATAGAGCGCGGCCACTCCGTAGTTTGTGCAGAAATTAGGTCCTCATCTATACTAGCCTATAGTACGACCAGTTGTCTGGCTACGACGGTCTTCTGGAGAAATACCAATGCCGGCCATAGTAGGTACTTTCTTTCCCTGATGTAGGTACCTATGGTTGGTACCATCTAAAAGGAACATTGTAGCATCCGAGGGGAACCGGAATCACAGACTGCAGGGACTTCCAATAATATGCATAATAATTGGATTTTTTTTTGCGAGGACAGCAGGATACCATAACAATAATATTACCACTGAGATTCGGTTAGTGATTTGCAGCCACTTCTGTTGGGATTCGTGTTCGGCCGTGCAGATCTGCAAGCATATATGTCAGCCATAACTGTTTTTAAGGGATTCTATTAGCGGCGTTCCCGGCGTCTCAGTGTATAGCTCAATGCTCCATTCGAATACTTACAGCTTGGAGTAGAATACTTACACCAAGACTTACTACCCGTTAATAAAAGCTTAAACGCATAATTTCAACAATAATCCGACTATCATAAAACGCTTCCAGTATTAATTTATTTCGTGTCTGCTTGTAAGGAAGCAGATAGGCGAAAAATAGGTCAGGCTGCAGATTATGTAATTAAGTTACATTTTCATAGAGATCAATGACCTGGTTGCAGAAGATGGCGAAAGTGGGATCCTTATCCCTTTATCTGAATGCACTCCTTGCTTGAGCACTTCTTGAAATCAAAACAATATATTTGCAGCTTCTAGAGTCTGATTTTAATTTTTTTTCTCTCAGGTCACGACGTATAAATTCGGCAGATGATCAACGAAGCACTCACGAAGTAATGATTTTTCACGGGCAGTAGACAATTATTTCTTCTAGCTTACTGTCTTTCTTTGACGGAGCAGTTTTTGCTTCCTATAGGCCAATATTTCAGCACTTCAATGAAGTAGATATTTGAGCTAGCAAGACAGTATCATGGCTACGGTATACTCACTTTGCATATACCTAAGCTGATTGGAGTAGCATTCAAGTGTATTACAGTGTTTTACTCAAGATTTTACTTCTGCTTCTCACTAAGGAAGACGCACGTTTAACAAGGAGACTGGAGGATAGGGAACTTGAAAGAAGAACGAAACTACTACAGTCTCAAGAACAAAGACGTGCAACAAGTGGAGAGATATGAAGCGTCTACGCGACACAGTGTCAAAAAAGACTTGAAGCAGAAAGGTTACAGAAGGGAATAAGAGCTGCTGAAAAGCGTGAGCGGGAAAACGAGTAAATGGCAAGTCAGAGAAGAGAGGACCCAAGGATGAGAGCACGACAAAGGATCAATGAAGAACATGAAGATGATTTCGCACCGGCCTAGTATATTAAGCAAACGCATCGATTATTGCGTGAATTTTTCCGCACGAGTCCACTAGTAATAAATAATTAATTTATAATAACGTACCCTTTTTAGAAGGGGAACCGATTTTCTCACACAACGGGAATGAGATGCAGGGGGAGGGGAAGAAAAGAGTTACCTACGGTACGAGCCACTTACACATATCGTCATATGAAGTTGTACCTACTTCATAATAGAAATGGGGCAAGAATGAAAAGAGAAAAGTAACCAAACGCTACCTTTATAAGAACGCATCCTCCTTTTCTACTGAAGACAGTCTATGAACTTTCCAGTAGGGCTTCACGCGAGCAACGTTGCTTCAACAGTTCTCCCTCAGAGATATCATCATGCACGCACAAACACCAATGCTACATTCACACAAAAAAAAACACACACACGTGCTTTTCAGACAAACACCAATAATGCTACACACGCACACAAACGTTACTGTTGCACACAGACGTGCGCGCACACACATACCTACACTAGCACCGCACACACACGCTATTGCTGTCATGGCAGGACGGCGAAATTCCAACAACACGCGCGCCAAAATTCCCACAAAAACAAGCTATTTTGGTGAGGGCAGGCGAGGGAAAAGCGCGCCACATTTTACGAGGGCAGGGGGGTGGGGAGAGAAACGCCATCATAAGAGATATAAATACGGGCGTCATTGGTCCGTGAGTGTCAGTGGGTGTGAGGAACAAGCAAACAAACTCGTGGCATGGAACTGGAAACACTGGGGCAGCTGGAAACACTGGGGCAGCTGGAAACGGGGGTACATGAAGCATGTGCTAATAGGGTTGGTGGGTGAGTCAGAGTCGGTGGGAGTCTAATATTTTTAGGAGTCGGAGTTGGTAAATGGACCCATTTTCTCAAGTAAAAAGACGGAGTCGGAAATTTTGGGAGACAGGGAACCGGAGTAGGAGTCGGCAACTAGCTAAATGGTTTCACCAGTGGGAGTTCCAGGAGTCGGATACGCTACTGACTCGAGGTAGATGCAACTCGGTACGGTACACACAGGGAACTCTTGGTTAATGTAACCAAATACTTCCATCTAAAACACTTGGCTGCAACTATCTGACCTGCAGAGCAAGCTTGGCGTGAGCATAAGCGTCCTCTGCCATGCAGCCTTGCCTGCAGCAGCCACGGCGGTCACTGCCGTACCTGGAAAAAATGAAAACCGTTAAAATGATAACAAGTAGTACAGTCAACTCCAAGCAAAACAGCAACAACAATAACATCAGAAAGAAATACACAGGATATTTTTCATCAGTACAGCCAGCTGGAAGCGTGGCTGTATTGGTAACAGTGTGTATGTTCTTGCATGTCAATTTTACGCATCGGTCTGTCCAGTGACGCAGAGAGCTCAGAGTGCAGCTAACTGTCGAGATGGAAAGTTGTACCGCGTCGCTTGTCTGTAGGGGTGTTGGTGCATACTCTCGCGGGCTGAGTACCGGTACGTTGGACGATTTCATGTACTGGCAGCAAGCAGTGTCTTGTACATCATTTGTGACGTACACCCTTTGCCATAGTGGCAACGGGCAGTGCGCCCATCAGTTTCTCAACATAACAAAAAAAAAAAAATCATAAATTGCTTCAGGAAATATTTATTACTAGCGACCACATAAAACAAGTACCGTATATTGCTAATAAAAATGGGAGCAAATGTATAACGAAGAGCCAGAGCTATTCAGCGAGTACCTATGGCCCCAGCCCCCAAAATGTGGACGAGCGCCCATCCATACTCTGCGACCGGACGCGCAACTTTTGGTATTTGGTGAGGATGAGCGGCTGCTGGAGACTGGCCGGGCAAAACTCAATCCTGAATTCTTGTTGGGCGAGCGGCGCTCAGTCAATTGAGTAGCAAAGTCGAGAGGGAAGTTGGAGCGTTGGGCGAGTGGTCGGGCGATTTAAAGCTGTGCTGAGCTACAACAGGGCACCGGAGCTGTACCCTCTAGTTCTAGAGGGGGCGGGCGCGCCCCCCTACAACCCCAACCCCCTAGCAGTAATATTGGAAGATCTGTCCACACTGGCGTGCCTCGAGAGAATTCGCGACGCAGCAAGAATTTGTGCAGACGTGCGGCAGAGCAGCGACGCAGCGGCACAGTTACAGAGTGCAGCTCAGCACCGTGTATGTAGCGGCTATTAGCGTTGCGGAGTCGGATGGCCAAGTCAGACTCCGACTCCTGGATAAAGCCAGCGTTCGACTCTGGGTTCTTAGACCTTAACAAACTGTCTAAAAGAGATCCAAAAGTGAATTCAATTACTTTGCAATTACCCTATCGAGCAAGAATTAAGCACCTGAAATTAGTCAACGAGCACAGTCCTATCTATGGTGACAGGCCTAGGCCTCTCAGCCACCTTCAATCAAGAACCCAGACTAGGTAGATACCTTGACTAGGGACCGAGGGAATGTCAAACTCCACTATAGCAACACTCGTCCCATGCCCTACGAAATCTACAAAATATAACATGACATTTCAACGGAATCCATTTTAATTTTGAAGCACCTTATCTTGAATTCAAGTACTTTTCAATCACTTTCAATTACTTTCGAGCTCCGCCGAAATGACCTTGTGTCTACAATGACCTTGTAAACACCCTGCAGTTACAAGCCTCCGAATCCTGCCAACTCCAGTTGAACAAAATACAGTACACCCATTTCCACTGACTCCTGAAACAGGTGATTGAGTGTTTGACTCCGACTCTTGGCCCGCAGAAAACGTCCGACTCCTATTAGGCAAAACTGACGGTAATAACAGTAACAGCGGCGGTAAATATTGCAGTGGGAGCTAGCAGCTCATCGATCTCCTGTGCTTGCAGCAATTGCGGCGCGTTGCTGCATCACATTACAGCGACGTCTCGGGCAGCAGCGCCGGCTCTCTGCTTAATATCTAGGCAGCGCACTTCGTATACATAGGTGGGCACACGCGACTCTGCGGCCCGGTCGCAAAACAACAGCAGGCCGGAGAGAACACCAGTGCCGACTACGATGATTTAGACCTGAAGCGGGGCGTAGCGCAGCTAAGCCGGCCGGAGTACCTCATAAAAAGCCGCACCAGCTCCTCGCGCTCCAGACTTCACAATGTCTCCGATACAAATCGAAGGCGGAATATTTTGTGCCGCATGCACTGAAGCCTAACACCGCAGCAGCAGCAACACCGCCGCGTACCCAATGCTCTCGAAATCGACACACGAGCGAAGCTAATATCGCATGTATGGACTTATATTAACGCACACGATCCAGAGCACGGAGTAAGCGAGGGTGTGCTGGAAAGTTCGTGGACGTACAACGGCACAAAGCACGCGATTAACTTGGATTGGTTTTGCTAAATGTTATACCTGGGGTCGGTACGTAGACTTTAGGTTTCTTTTTTTCAGCTTCAATCAACATACTTGCGATGACTGGTCAGCGAGCGACTAAACTCAGTTCTTTTCATAGAGTACGTTCTTCTTACATGCGCGAGTACACCCTGTGGCACCTGATTCAAATAAGCAAATAAATATATATCTGATTGAGTACAAAGAGGCGGTGTATGTGCAGGGCGTTATTTGCCTCTGCCGCGCAACGACCCACATCAACACAAGCGACGACATGGCAAGGTTCGATAAGAGGCAGCACGGCGAGCAGCGCTGATAATGGGACCGAGGCGACAATCAATCGTTCTATGGTACCTAGAGGACGTCAAGTATTCCATCTGTTTAGATTTCTCTTTCTGTCTCAAGATTGCTACTGCTGTGGCAATTGCAAGGGTCATATGGCGGTGGTGGGCATTAGCGGCCCTGCCGCAAAAAGAAAAACGAGCAGGAGGTCACAAATTTTTGCGATAATTTACGGCGTGCGGTCATTGTTTACTTTTGTAGCAGGACTGCGAGTGTCCACTTTCGCGTTGTACGAAATGTGAATGAAAGTGCAGAGCTGCCAGAGTTGCTGTTCGCGGTGTCAACAAAGAACGACGGCCTGCATTCAACTACAAACAACACCGATCTCTGGTATTATTCTTTTCTCTGCGTCCAAGAACACATGCACGGTGCCATCGCTGCAACAAAGACGGAAACATCTCTGCAATTATATCATTGTCTGGAGGCATAGTGCGGTATATGTACAAACATTCAGCAGTCATATCAAGACAATGCTATGTAAGAATTTACAACGTGCATTTATTCATCTACAATAGTAATACCCCCGGCCGTCAAAATGAAAGCGAAGAATCTATAATGGCACTTCTCCACTGATCACATTTCGTTACTGTACCACTTTGCTTATGTATATATATAAGTGGCACTTTAATTGCCAATCTGAAAGAACATACGAGAGTAACATTCCAAGCCCAAATTCGGCTGAGCACGCATTTACTTATCATATAAATTTGAGCCCCATATCATAGCCTAGGTAACTACGCCAAGACATTGCAACACCCAAGCAAAAAGTTATTTACTTATCATATAAATTTGAGCCCCATATCATAGCCTAGGTAACTACGCCAAGACATTGCAACACCCAAGCAAAAAGTTATTTCGTCATAGGAAGAATAAACTAATTTGCGCGAAAGTTCTGAGCAGCTGAAGTTTGGATGTGGGAAGAAAATAACAAGCAGGATGCATGAAAGCAATAAATGAGGCTACAGACATAATCATTTCTTGGACTTCCTTCAACGTCGGTCAAGCAAAAAATGCAGTAAAAAATGAGAGGTTACCTACTTTTGCTATCATGAGCAATCTAGCTGGTCTAATTTTCGCCCATTGGTTATCAGCAGAGCGTGACAAGATAGCCACAGTCTCCAACCTGCCTTAACTTTCGCCTGTATACTAATTATACCTACTTAAATACCTACAAATATATATATATATATATACTTTTTCGAAGCTTAAACCAAAAATGTACAGATAAACAGTCACACATTGATCTTTATCATAGGTACTGTTTGATTATTAGATATATACTGTGTGCCGTAGCTACAGTTTCATATAATATATACATATATAGCGGTATAGGTAACTAAAATTGAACATTCTGGATACAAATCGATTCACTGGGACCCTAATTGGAGGGCTAATAACGTCTTTAACTAAATCTTATGGGCTACTGCAAGGGTCACATTAGCCCTCTAATTTCCCAGAACAAAAGAAGCACCAGCTGGAAGCTCTCTTGTACTCTACAGTTATTCTAAGTTTCATTCTCATCGACTACCTGGATGGATTTTCTTTATTTCATTCACTCACACTTTTTGAACACCATTGTTATATTTCTAAAACAGCGGTCATGGATTTTTAGTGCTCCCAAACATCTATTTATTGGTAATGTTTATGGCCACGATGGTGTATCTTCTTATTCTTAAAGTGAAAAAAAAGAAAAAATGTACTCAAGCAAATTCTCAGCCTTCAATTTAATGGTGCGGGTACACCGGCACATGATACTCAATGCCCCCTGGAGAGCAGTGTTGCGGAGTGAGGTGAATCAAGTCCGACTCCGACTCCTGAGTCCAGCCCGTGTCCTAATACGACTCCTTGGACCCCAATAAGGTTCGATTTCTACTCTTTTTCCAACGAATATAAACCGGTTTCCCCCGATTCCGACTCCTGGGATCAGCGAGCGTGCGACTCCGACACACGACCACAGAAAATGTCAAGGCGTTTGCAACCGCGATTACGATTAGGTTTATTAGATTAAGTAGGGTTGGGTTAGGCGAGGAATACATTAGGTTACTACAGGGTTAGACGAGGCACCTATGTTCAAGACCTGGTCGTGGAATAGGTTGTTCACGGCGATAGCAAAGAGCATCATCACTATCACCGCAGTAACTCGAGTAAAAATGTTCAACTAGAACACGGCAACACCGCTGAAGAGCAATAACCTTAACAGTGTGATATGAACGGTAGAGTCGACTGGACGGTCGGAGTGCGACGCAGCAGAACGGTACGGCAGCAAGCAAACAGCAGCTACATGCACAGTACACGAGCAGCCTGCAACAACAACAAGAAGAAGAAGCGGACAGCACAAGTCGATCATCAGCTGGCAGACCGTGTCACAGGTGCTGAGGTTGGCAGTGTACGGTACGTGCAGCAGTGACACTCGCACGTAACCGAGAGCAGCAGCAGCAGTGGCGCACCAAAGCACTGATGGCAGCACAGGCTACACCGCGCAGTCGGCAGCAACACACACCACTACACAGGGACGGGAAAGAAGCCCAATCTTATTACCCCGGTTGAGCTCTTTTGCTACGAGGGTTCTGTTTCCTACGCTGGTATTCCTATAGGAGCATTTGCCCTTGTAGTAGCGTAACCGAAGTATGATACGATTACCTGTAACTGATCCTTTCTTTTTCATAAGGTAAATCCAACGAGGTCCCACTTATACCCTTTTCACACTCACTCGATCCATCTAGGGACGTTACAAATACAGTGGTGTGCTTCCCACGAAAATTGCTGTTTATTAGAGGTTATCAATATAAATATACATAAACAACTGAATAACTGTTGTTTTCAACAACGTGCCGATCAGCAACAGCTCGCCACGAGATCTCGGCCCAATTCTCCAACAGTTCGTTACGTTACGAGGCTCGTTACTACACAGCTAAGAGCACGGATGCAGGGACATAACAGCTAAAGTTTTGTACTTTCCAACATGAACATAATACTTTAGTCTCACTTATGTACTCAATAGTAAACACTTTGGAAGGTCACAACCACATTCATCATAAGTTTGCAAAGATCAGTACACAGTAGTGATATCTGAGTCTTGATAGCGATGCTTCATGGAGCTGCAGATCACAGGCCTTGTCAAGGACACAAATCTCTCGACCGTACTTCAACCAAGCTAACTTATTTTCTGCAAGGGATCTTTTTCTTATTGTATGTAGTCCTATGAAAAAAAAAAGCGTTAGCAGCGAGTAGCCTAGTATATACATACACACCGAGAGAGTTGTCTCTTCAAGTGTAAAAAATCCGTTTAGTCTCCTTAAATACCGTTAGGTTATTTGTACAAAGGCATTTTTAGTAGAACCTTAAAGGAATAATGTTACCACTTTTTAAATAGCATTCGGACAAGAGAGAGCTGATGGTCTAATTTTTAATAAGTTAAATTTGTAACCCGCAAATGCATTTTCTGTGATCGTGTGTCCGGTAGCGGAGACTGCTGACGTTCTTCAATTCATTAGCGGAACACTCAGTGCATAACATCCATGCACAGAATTTTAACTAATTAAATATTATTAGATATAGATAAACACCAAATTTATTGTAAAAAACACACGCAGAAGCATTCAACTATGAGGCAAATTTGAGATGGCATTAGGTTAGGCTGTGTTAGAGGTCTAGGCTAGGTTAGGTTGTGCTAGGTCAGCAGGCTAGGTTAGCTACACACGCAATACAGCGCAATGCAAGCTATATCACAAGTTACCTCAGACTCGGCACATTACAGAATAAATGGATAGCGTTAGTATACAGGACTTGTTCTGGGCACTGCAGCGATTGCGCTTCTGTGGAAGACCACACGGAAAAATAAATAAAAATAATAAATCGTCACATGTATCAAACTGTGTTAAACTAATCCTGCCACTTGTAACAAACTACAGATAGGATGCATACAATGACAATAAATTGGTAACATAATATAAATAACGGACTTAATGTATAGAATCAGCCCCTGCTAGTGAGTAAACGGAGCGTGTTTACTCACAGGGATTTAAGAGGCGCAAGCTACACCATGGCGGTATTTGGCAACTGCGACCCAGCTGATCGATAGCCCGCAGCGTTGCCAAATGTCGCCGAGACACAAACACCACGTGTTTAAATCACTTTTATTTATTCACTTCCCTTTGCTGGAGTTAAAATGCTACAGTTGGAAATCATTTAGAGCGGCAATGACGACGACCTTCAAACTTCTGCAGAGTGACTGAGGCAGAGGAAGCAAGAGAGAGAGAATCTAAGCGAAGAGTTTAAACAAATACACGAAGAGCCGACACTGATTGATGAAGATATTGGAGCAGTTCCCTGCTGCATCAGATTACATTGAAAGCACGCTATGCAAAATAGATATATCTCTCGTCAGAAGTAGTAACGTGCCGTGAAATGGGATGAATTATTATTAATGACTGTGTTTAGAGTGTACTGTCTAATAAATTATTTTACTCCAACAGCATCACTTAAACTGAAAGATACATACATCTCTTGCAGGGGCAGTAACGCTATTGTTATATTGCTAACCATATTTATATACTGTACAGTGTAGGTGGCCTCTCGTACCTTGTGTATATATATATATATATATATATATATACATATATATATATATATATACACACAAGTATGAGAGGCCACCTACACTATACAGTACATAGATATGGTTAGAAATATCGTAACACTAGAAAAAATAGATAGAAATATCGTAACACTAGAAAAAATAGATACATCTCTTATAGATGTAGTAACATCTATGAATAATAGATACATCCCTTTCCAGAAGTTGCAACGTTATGAAATATAGATACATCTCTTGTCAAATATATGTAGTAACACTATGAAAAGCGATACACATCTTTTGATATGTGGTAACGCCGTGAACCGGCATAATTCATTCTAATGAATGACTGAGCTTAGAGTGCCCTATCAGTTAGTCAATACCGTATTAATCGAATATGATCAGACTCCATCGAAAGCTCGCTGTGCAAACTAGACACATCTCTTGACAGATGGAGTCGCGGGTGACGTAAAGTGAATTAAATTACTGATGGGTCTGGCGCGGACTGTTAACTAAATGATATTAGGCTAATCCAATACTGTAAAAAGCACCGCTTTGCATTAATGTGTCTTTCTGAATCGTTTGGTTATGTTTACAATTTCAGTCATTCCTGGAGCACTGAGATAGACCGTACTTTATAGCCAGTCTAAACTACATAATCGTGGATATGAATGAGGCACAGTTGTTGGTGAAGTCCAAGGTAATAATTTGTGTTCGTTGTACGTTCTGTCTGCACGAGAAAACTACAACTACAGTATATCCGTCTCTTTGTCACGCGTACCATAATAAACATTGAATGCAAGGCATTCTAAACTTGCTGTAGCCTTGTGAAGCGCACGAGAGAACATGAGTTCCCAAATCAGACATGCGAAGAGGTCAGGTATCCTGGAGTCCAATGGCTGAAATCATGAGTCTACTCTAAGCTCGAAGGTCATGACTGTGCATGCAAAGCGCTCTGTATATTTGTTCATCTCACTCTATCGGACGCACATTTCATTACAATAGCTACAGCAACGTGAAGGTGTAAGTTCTTTAGTTCATGTGTAAGTTTACAGAGTGTGATATAAGCTTTTTTGGATCACTGAAACGTTTCTTCACAAATTTCCCAAGTTATGGAAACTCCCCCTCCCAACTCTGAGCAGTTGAAGAACACCTTCCCTAAACTTTATACAGCTGAACACTCTTCCCTTTAACTCTGAATAGATGAAGAACACCCCTCTTCCTACACTTTAGGCTATTAAAGAACACACACACACACGTGTATGTATATATATATATATATACCCTCTATTCTTCAACTCTTATTATAAAATTGTTTACACACGTAAGTCATCCATATTTTATCATTTACATGATTTCATTACAAATCTCTGCATTGTTGCAAGTTTCCCAAGAGACAATATCGTCTTTTAAAGGAGGAAACGAATTAGACAAGCAGTACGTCAAGAAAAAGAGGAACGCGGACCCAAGCACGAGACACCGCAGAATGGAACAGTAAGTTGGAAAAAAAAGAGAAAGTGCATACGGTACTGAAGACGGCGAGCAAAAGTATAAAATGGATGGAAGCACCATGCGCACGAACTAAAGATGTTCTCAAGGCCTAGCAAAACCTGAGGCAATGTCCGCATGCGAAGAAAGTTGTAAATGTAGCTTGCGGTGGTGCAGGTTAGGCAGAGTAATAACACTAGGTACTTCGGCGCAAAATTCGGTCGCAAATATGGTAAATCAAGGTTGAGCCTACTTACGGGTGTAGTGACGTCACCAAGGGAGGGGAGTAGTGACGTCACCAAAGGAGGGGATCGAGTAGCGACGACACTTCACCAGGGGAGGCCACTAGTGACGTCACCAAGGGAGGCCACTAGTGACGTCACCAAGGGAGGCCACTAGTGACGTCACCAAGGGAGGGGATCGAGTAGCGACGACACTTCACCAGGGGAGGCCAATAGTGACGTCACCAAGGGAGGCCACACTAGTGACGTCACCAAGGGAGACCAGCAGAAACTTAACAGGTCGGCCTCACTTCGGCAGGAACCAAAGCAGGTACGACTCCCAGCACAGAAAAAGCTCCGCTTCCAGGCAGGCGGACGGGCGGTTTTTGTGCGACACGCAAATTGCAGAGCAACAACGCGATATTTTGTAGCCCTAACCTTGGCCGCTGCGCGTAACTACGGACAACAGCGACGTAATGCGAGACTGTCGCAGGCGGGCAACGCGCGCAACTTTCCAAATGCCGCATGACACGCAGTAATGGCAATGCGCATCGTTTGCTGCAGCTGTGCCGTAGCAATAGTGATGCGCATCGCTTGTTGCAACACTGCCCAAGTAATAAAATGGTGCGATACTCGTTGCAGCACGGCAAAAGCAGTAGTAATGCGCATCGTTTGTTGTAACTTGGCCGAAGCCAGCAACTCGGAAGGAGCAATTACACTGCGTGTCATCCGCCGGAACCCTAACGAAACTACAGTACCTATTGCGCAATGTTGTGCGAACTCGACCAAGGCAAGAGTACTGCGCATCTTGTGTAGCGACCCTGCTCAAGCAATAGTATTGGGCAATTTTGTGACCACTCGACGAGTCTAATAGTACAGAGCATCAACTATTGAAGCCACATGAACGCTACATCGGACGTAGTCGGTTCACTTTAGCATACCAGTCGGTAGGTACATCAGCCATCAGGCAGCAACTAACGTGTGGCTCGTAGTTAAATAAATGACACGAACACCCACAAAATTAATCACGTATATGAGTCACCATGGAAAGCATACGATGCACAATTTCTCAATAACCTTGCGAGAAAAAACTGTGAATTTAAAATTCTACAAATAGGAAAATCAAATTCGGGTCCTCGCGGAAGCTCACAGCGCGCCACTGGACAACACATTGCCATGGCACTTCAGCAATCCACAATCAACGGGACGTGGAGTGCGGTCAGTCATCTTACTGTCACCTGGACAACACCGCTTTTGCTTTGCTGCAGCGGAATGTAATAGATACAGGGTAAAAATAATAGGAAAAAGTTACGATGTGCTTACATTTGGCTCCCAAAGACTGAGCGAATCTCTAACAAACTCACACGATAAAATCATAAAACAACTTTCGGGGCGTCTAGAAATATCACGTTTGCAAAATGGTGATAAAGTCGCTAGATCTTGAGACTTCAGCTCCATCCGCGACACTATTTCACAGCTAGCGCCAAGCAGCATTTTCTTCATAGAGACATGGCAGCAGCAGGTACCAAGTTTTAAGGATGTACACCGTACTTCAATACAGCCTGAAAAGTACATTAGTTACACAAAAAAAAACTATCTAAAATTTTAAATTACGCGGCAAGTAGTGTGGAAGTATAGGAAAAATGGACACTGATGGTATTTTTCTCATGCTAGCGCTTGTTTCTGAGAGCATAATTATACATAGTGGCACCTTACCCGCAACAGTTGGCGACACTGCTAAACATTTTGTAATGAACATTGCTTCTGCGGCTGCCATGCAGGTAGGAAGTATGAATTATAGCTGCAGCTCATGCCGCCCCGTCGTAATCTACCGCTCTTCTGATGCTACCATCGGCCAAAAGTGGCGGTTTCGTCTACTTATATATGTCGGGGGCCACGCTGTGCAATCGCGCGCTCAGCCCAAATGAGCGGACATCCCGCTAAGACCCCTATATATATATAGAAGGAGATTTGGTAGCCTTGATTCAACCCGCACGTCGTTTATGCTACAGTATCTATGCTACCGACTTTCACTGTGTACCTATTAGCGACCTGAACATCCGCTCATAAGTTGAGCCACACACCACACGACACTTGACTGCCCTCTCAAATTTAGCTACAAGCGGAGCTGATGACAAATTGATTAAACTTCGATAAAATAATTTCCAATCAAGAGAGCGACTTCAAACAAAAATTAAGCTATTGTCGGTGATGCGAGCAATGAGTTTCTCCGTAAATTAGACAAATTTGTAGCTAGATATCAACTGCGGACGACGATAATTAAATCTTAGGACAACAAAATGGCCTAAAATATGCTTAAAAAAAGTTTGCAATTTACCATTGGCAGTGCTTATGTAAGCGCGCCTCTTGTCAGTAAATGTATTCCATGCGTCTCCAAGTTTATTTTCTGTTTCAGGTCACTATGGCAACTGGAAAAGATATTATTGAGGTTTTATAAATTTGCCATCAGCTCAACTTGAGAGGGATGGACAGTGAAGTACCGTGTGGTCTATGGTTTAGCGTACGAGTAAAATAGTGCGGCGCAGGCATTAGGGGACGCATAAAAGGGCGTATGCATCGCACAGCACAATACAAAAGGTCCATACACATGCGTGAGCGAACAGAACAAAGAAGCACCGAAGAAATACTGAGGTACCAAGTAGCTCTAATGACAGCAAGAGACACACGCACACACACACATCAGCTGCAGGGGACCAGAGGAAGAAGAGACACAGCAGGAGGGAACTTCCACGTCCATTTAAACACACGCGTGTGATAGCAAAAAACTGGCAGTGGGTCTTTGTGCGCCAGCGAGGCACAGCTCTTGCTCTGGGATACGCCTGCTGGCGCGTGTACCAGCGCAGGGGAACAAGTGCGTGCCACGTACACACGTACGTCGCGTCACCTAGGTAGGCACTATTCATGACTGCGTGTTCCCGGCCATGAAAAAATGACCGCAAATATTATGCGCTGACACCCGTTTGTTAATGGTTGTGGTGCTGATTCTGTTAATTACCTCGAGCAAAGAGATTATAGGTATTATTGTCGGAGTTTGTCTGTGTGTCTCTTTGGCTGTCTGTCACAAAGATCATCTAAAAAGTTATGGACGGGTCTTAGTGAAATTTTCAGGGGATGTTAGGTACCCACGTTAAGGAGAATTGAAGATTAACTTTCGGTGGACGTTAGTCCCACCGTTCGTATGCCTATTAGTCTGTCTGGCTACTTTTTCTCGGTAATATAATTTAAATAATTCTGAACAGATCTTCATAAAGTTTGCACGAAGTATTGGGAATGTAACGAAGAGCAAATGGCTTAATTTTTGTTACAATCTATCAGTCTGTTTGTCTCAGTTTGCTTTCGCCAAAAAGGTTAGCCTATGTTTTCGTCGAATTTGTCTATGTCTGGGTGTTTGTCTGGCATCAAGATAACTCAGAAAATTAACGACGGATCTTTACAAAATTTACAGGGATTGTTAGGCATATTAACTGTACCAGATGATTACGAATTCCATGTTTTAGGAACAATTTAAATTTTTTATTGACTTTGCCTTGCTTAGAGGAGGTATGCTCTCTCAGAGTGCTCTAGTTAATTAAGCATGTAGGCTTTTGCACCCGGTACCTTAAACTTCTATTGAAAAGCCTGCCTGTTCGCTCGTAAATTTATTGCTTGCTTGACTTTTGTGTAACATGGACACCATTCGTAGTTCATTCTATTAATTCTCACAGCTTTTGAGCCCAGGCTCGAATTTCCGTTTGCCTGATCCCCAAATTCGTAACATCTTAAAACATACAATAGCGTAATTACCTCCGCCAAGGAGGTTACGTGTTCGTTATTGCTTGTTATAACAATGCAGGCGACGATAAGCAAGAGAAGTTCAGCGCTTACACTGTCTACGATAGGTACGTCGCATGAGTCTATTTCTCCTCGACACATATTGATTGCCGAGCCCATAATGCCTTCAGGCACGGCGGCTGCATGCAAAGAGCTCATGGCTGACACACCTATTTGTAGAATTAATGGAGCTTTAGACAAACCAGTGTTTTACTACCGGTGTTACTACGGCGATGTTAAGAATATATAGCTAATGGCGTCATCGTGAACCAATGGCAACGCTTATATTGCTCACGTGATAGTATAGCGTAGAGTGTGCCTCCAGTCACGGCAGCCGGTTTTTACGTACGAAGATCACGTCATGAACGTTGCAGATACGATCTCCTACTTACTGGCTAATACAGTGGCTAATTTCCCCTCTAGAAATGAAACTACTTTCTTTAGCGCTATGAGTATACTGTGACGCACGCATAATAGATACAGCTATTAACTTAACCCTATTCCAATCAGTCTGTATTATTAACCGGTGCGGGTATTGGCAGTTTTAAACGATCTGTACACAGAGCTATTCTGTGATCTCGGATCTTCTCTTTCTCGTTTTTTTTTTTTGTTTTCTTCACTCGCTAGGCTGGTTGCGTGGGGGTTTGTCAACCTCATGGAGTTTTTCCGTTCCCACGTCGCCTGTCTGGTGTGATTTAATAATAATAATAATAATTTGCTACAAGACTGCAAGGGTTCTTTTGTCCTACTGTCTTCCTTCGAAAAAAAAAAGCCTTTGTAGCAAAGCGGTAGAGCCTGGCAGGGTTAAGACTTCTCGGTCTCCGGTCACCGCAGACTGCGCTTCATTGGAAAAAGAAAACAAGGGACAGGCAGTACACTATGCAGAAAGAAACGCTGCACCCATACGGTACATGTGGTAGAAAAATATCAAAAGTTGCTCTGCAGCACCGAATTGGGCGATATTCTTATGTAATCAATAGCAGGAGGGAGGGCTGCTCCGACAGAGAGAGAAGGTCTGTGTTTCTGCGCGGGGCGAGGGCAAGGGAACACCGCTGCCGCTGCTGCTCCTGCCGACAGATAAAAGAGAGACAGGGATGCCGCCCTGACGGTCTCTGCAGCGATAAAAGATACCTGGATACCTAAAGCGTATGACCGGTTAAACGATCGACAATACACAGGCAATGGCCTGTTTTAAATGTAATTAAGGAAGGCAAAAAGAAAAATATAGATACAGGATAAAAAATCAGCACCAATAGAAAGAATTCGGCTGTTGCTTACAAGACGTGAAATGACTAAATATTGTAGAAAAACGTACGCACACTTCTGCAACTTGATGCATTTGAATCGTATAAAATATGGGAACACTAAAGCTCGCCGAAGCGAAGAGCAAGTTGTGCAATTATGGGTGAAAACATGAGCTCTACTCGCGTGTCTACACCATCGGGAGTAATGGCTGTTCCGAGGATTCACTGCCTCCTGGACCCTTGTCGACGTTGTGCTATGCTTCGGGTTGTGTTTCCTCAATGACTTTAGTTTGTGACTGATACAATATGGAACAGCAGGGAAATAGAAATGTTCACAGTCTCCATGGTGCCAACTAAATAGGTACCTAGCAGCACTGCTCCATCAATCGAACTTCAACATAGCTAGTTGGCAAGCAGAGAAAACCTTCCACTGCAGCCTCTAACATAAAATTGAAGCACTGATCCATTTTGGATATAACTTGGTCGGTTGGTAAGCGTGCAAAAACAAATCCGTTCATTTTCTCATGAAAAATGAATTATATATTAACAGGGCATATGCAATAGTTTTAATTTTCGATAAACTCATGCTCCTGCAGGGCAGTTACAGGAGGGCACGCGTATGCATGCATGAAAAAACAATCAACTTAAAGCAAACATCAGGCAGAACTCAATGAGTGTCATATGAAAGATAATGTTCCATATTTTAATAATACTCTGTAACCATAATTTTCTATCTACTTATAGAAGATCATTCTCTAGGCATAACAAAACACAAATATATATATATATATAATTTACTATTATTTTAATATGGACTTGCGCAGAGGTAGGTAGTCCATATTAGCTACAGGTTTACTATGAAGTAAACTTAAGTTCAATTTTAGCTCCTCGCTAAAATTGTCTTAGGGCAAAAGACGCACTCTCATTCAGAATTAAGCGACAACACGCTGAGTGACAATGCAGCAGTCAACTGCAGTGGTGTAGAGCTAGCCACAATGAACTAGACATAGCAGGTTAACTTTGCGATCGTGATGGAAGATGGATGCCAGTAAGTCGTCCAGTTGTGTAAGAGAAACGTCTTTGTGCCGCGGAACGTTTGCGCTACGTGTTCTCCAAAGCATGCACACGTCACTCGGCAGATGGAGACCTTTTTTTTTTTTAACTTAACCGTCTTCGGTGTACGGTGGTGCTTGTATGAATTCCACCTGCAACTGATAAAGCCTGTTTTTGGGGGGAAAGACGGAAACCTATAGCAACTAATGATCGTTCGTAATTGTTTACTTACTAATCCATTTGCGACGCGCTTATAAAGGCATTATAGAGTGGGATACATAATATCTGAATAAGTCAGCTGTGTATATACGTAGCGAGGATACTGGCAGCAGGAAACATCAATAAAATGTGATATGGACAATATAATATAAAGGATTGTATTATGGTAAGTACAGTACCGTAGTGCTCCTTGCTGTTATGAAATAAAATAACTACGTCAACGAAACTGAAATTTCCAAAGTCCCCATACTAGTCGTGGTTCTCCTCTGAAGAAAATCTTACTGTTTTCCATCGTCGATCTTCTATACTCAATTTGTGGAACTAAATCTTTGATCGGAGAATAAAGCGAAGAGCAGTACCCATGTATCTAAAGAGGTGCTTCAGACGCTCAGAATTTAATAACGGCCAAGCCATTCATGCATTAGTTTTGCCACCATCACCAAACTGCCCCATTATCTGTTTTAATTGGAGGGTGACTGGAAAAACATTTAACTTCCTTAACTCAACAAAAACGAAATAAAGATACAACGTCAACTAATATAGTAGTAGGTGATGATTCCAACAAAGGATTCCGACTACGTAATTTTGCCAGAGTGAAAATAATAACAACGAAAGCACTCTGAGAGCGCATACCTCTGCCCAGCAAGGCAATTAACGGTAACGAAAAATTCAAATTGGTGCTGAGACCATGATTTTCCTTTTATCAATACCAAAATCTGATTATTTGTGCTTTTTAACAGTATCAACAGTTTCAGTAATTTTCTTGAAGATCAGTTCATAATATTCTGAGTTAGGCTGCTAACAAACATTCTGACAAACATTAGTCAAACTCACAAACACTGAAACAGATCAACCGATCATCATCAAAATTTAATCATTTATGTCTTTTGACATTACCAACAACTCCTGTAATTTTTATAAAGTTCCATTTCTAACTTTTTGAGTGATTGTGCTAACAAGCATAAAATTAGTAAAAGCGCAATCTAACGAACAAACAGATCATAAAAAAAATTTGGTCATTTATTCTTCTTGATAGTATAGGTACCTAACAACTCGTGTATATTTCATAAAATTCCGTCCATAACTTTTCGAATGATGGCATTTGGAAAAAATGAGGTAAACAGAGAGACATACAAACAAACAAACAAACGCATGAATGAACGGATCTTCACCATAAGGTAATCATCTGTTCCTCCTAACATACTTGACAATCCCTGTAATTTTCATCAAAATCCGTCCATAGCTATCCTTTTGAGTTATCTTGGTGACAGATAGAATAAGAGACAGACAAACCCGACGAAAGCATAACCTCCTCGGCGGAGGTAATAAAACGAAGCTAGAGAGACAAGCAAGAGACAGAAGAGAAGCGTGGGATATAAATAGAAGGAAGGTAAGGAGACAGGAGTGGGAAGCAAGGCTTATCTCGTTCCAAGAGAAACATGATTCCTTTAGTATCGTTGACTGATAAGACCCACACAGCTTATCTTATCGTGTTAGTGTGGAGATATGCAGGCCGTGCGTAAGCCAAGGGAAAAAAAACACAGCATTAGATTTAACATAACTAGGCTATAGGGGCGTAGAGTAATGGTAGACGATTGAGAAGTGTATTTGTGCCGGTCTAGCACCTACATATGGCCTACCTGTGTCCTGAGGTTCTGGAATGGTATGCGTGTCTATAGGTTACGCTGTTAACAAACCCAACCCATACTTTTGCGGAAGGGTTGCGGAATAGGATGGATCAGGTCCTAGTCCGACTACTGGGTCAAGCCAGTTTTGACTCCGACTCTTAACTCCCAAAAATCCCCGATTCCGACTCCAACTATGTAATCGTTTGAGACTGGTCACATCAGTATATATACTAGGTAGCTACCTATATCAAGCGGGTACAAGCTGCCTGGGCGAAACGAATATGTAGAGAGTCGCAGTACATAGCAAAGCGAGACAGATTCCAAGCACACAAATTCTACAAAATTTGCCATTTTTATCTCCGCCAGGGAGGTTATGTTTTCGTCGTGTTTGTCTGTCTGTCTGACTTTCACCAAAATAACTCAAAAAGTTATGAACCGATTTGGACGAAATTTACAAAGATTGTTAGGAACAGACGATTAACTTTTGGTGAAGATATGTCCATCCGTTTGTTTGTTTGTCTGCCACATTTTTCTCAATGCCGTAACTCAAAAAGTTATGGATGGATTTTAATTAAATTAACATGAGTTGTTAGGTATATAACAAAGAGTAAATGATCAAATTTTGGTAATGATCCGTTCGTTCGTTTGTCACTATTTTTAATTTTATGCTTGTTAGCATAATAACTCAAAAAATAATGACTGGATCTATATGAAATTTATAGGGGTTGTTAGTAATGTTAAAAGATATAAATGATTAAATTTTGGTGCAGATCGGTTCGTTCGTTTGTATGTTTGACTCATGTTTGTCATAACGTTTGTTAGCAGTATAGCCTAACTCAAAACGTTATGAACNATTGCGCAAGCTGTTTTTTATTACTATCAAAAGGCACAAATGATTAGATTTTGGAGTTAATAAAAAGAAAATTATAGTTTCAGAGCTAATTTGAATTTTTTGCTACCGTTGCCTCGTTTATCGGAGGTACCGTATGCGCTCTCAGAGTGCTCTATATAGTTTGTTTGTTTATTCTAATAATCCAAATCATTTGCTATGTTCTTTCCGAAATCCTATTTTTTTAGAACGGAAATATTCTGCCTGCTCTGTGAGTGCCTCGATCCTCTGTGAGGTCTCTAGGTCTCGACCACTCCTCAGGACTTGACTCAACTTTTCAAGTGGCGGGAGGCACAATCAGCTGCCATCAGCGTGAAATTCAGATATTTTTTCAAGCATTTTTGATTTATTCATCATCCATTAGCAAGAAAATTGCACAGTTTATCGGTCATTATATAGCGAGCAATTTGCAGGATTTTNTTTTCAAATGGCGGGAGGCACAATCAGCTGCCATCAGCGTGAAATTCAGATATTTTTTCAAGCATTTTTGATTTATTCATCATCCATTAGCAAGAAAATTGCACAGTTTATCGGTCATTATATAGCGAGCAATTTGCAGGATTCTGTCAGTCAACAGCGAGCAAAGTTTAGCAAACTGCATGATTTATCCGCCAACAGTGAGCAATTTACATGATTTTATGAGTCAACAGTGAGCAAACTGCATGATTTTATGAATCATTACTAAACAAACTGCATGATTTTATTAATCATTAGTGAGCAAACTGCATTATTTTATGATTCATTAGTAAGCAAACTGCATGATTTTATCAATCATCAGTGAAGAGTTTTATAATTTTATCAATCATCAGTGAGTAGGGCTAATCTGCATGATTTAATCAATCATCAGTGAGTAATCTGCATGATTTTATCAATTATCAGTGAGTAATCTGCATGATTTTAACAATTATCAGTGAGTAATCTGCATGATTTTATCAATTATCAGTGAGTAATCTGCATGATTTTATCAATTATCAGTGAGTAATCTGCATGGTTTTATCAATTATCAGTGAGTAATCTGCATGATTTTATCAATTATCAGTGAGTAATCTGCATGATTTTATCAATTATCAGTGAGTAATCTGCATGATTTTATCAATTATCAGTGAGTAATCTGCATGATTTTATCAATCATCAGTGAACAATTTACACGGTTTTATCAGTCACCGGTGAACAATTTACAAGATTTTGTCAGTCAACATTGAGCAATTTGCATGGTTTTACCTTCCATCAGTGAGCACTTTGGGCGGTTTTATTAGCTGGTCATCAGATAGAAATTTGCACGAGCGAAACTGAATGCGGCTATACGTACACATATTAATAATTGGCTAAACTTGAAAAGTACGATCGTAACGCCAACAAAATAGAAATAAAGTATTAATACTATCAACACTCAATGGGCATTACAGCAACAGGTCCAGGTGTAGCAAAACGTAGACGGCAATGGCCGACTTAATAAGTGCCCGCGAGCGGTACCTATGGAAAAGCGTAAGAGGCGCGTAAAGCTGCCGCAGCAAATACAAATGCGCGTGACATACGAGTGCATGGTGCGTGTAACCACAAGCAGCAAACAGTAAAGCGGCACAAACAGCATGCAGCAAAAACAGCACAGCAGCAGCACGGCCACACGTGCAGCACGAAGAGAGCCGAGGAGATGAATCACGCGCACACTTCGTATCATAAATTATGATGGCACACAAGGACGACCTGCCGCACACGCATCCACTGATGTATGAGCGATGCCAGAGGCTGCAAGCTGTTGCGTTCTCTGCCTACACTACATTGAATAAGCACCTCGAAATCAATAAGTGTACAAGTGGGAATACAGGGACCTGAACACGTGATGTCAGAACTGGTCCATCAATAAACACGTGTAAATTAATAAGTTTGAATGAATAGGTGCATAATGCATGTATTCTAGCGAGCACTGTCAGCAAGAGAATCGTTAGCAAATACGTAAAAGTAAATGCATGTAAAGGAACAAATGTTTAAACATTTATTTTCTGTAAAAATTGAATGCATCGATAATTATGAAAAAGTGAAGTATATATGGCAACACATGTATACATCGTGACAAGTGATGTCAACATTGACGTTTCAAAAATATAAGTACTAATAAACGTAAACAGATCATACTGCGAGGTGTACCAATGTGGTTGCGGCAATAAATATATACATGCAAATAATTAATTAATGACACACATAGATAATATTGGTAGTTACAGCTTAGCATAGCCTACGCTTTCAAAATTAATACACCAATAAATTAGCGTCAACAAATCTACCATAATATGAGCTACAAAATTACCGTACGATAAGATACGTGCAAGTTACGAGCAAAACACACATCCTAACATGTTAGTTAAAATTGAGGTAACAATAACAATAGGTACGGTATAGCTAAATAACTACGCGCGTACACACCTATTATAATAAGCACCATACCAAATCAGCACAGCTCAGACTCTTGTTTTTCAACGAAATCGAACCACTTAATCTGATCCGACTCCTTGGTGTGAAAAGGTATTTTCTTAGATTAGACAGGTGGCAGTAGACGGATAAACAGGCCCACTCACAGAGAGCGACCGGGGCTAGGTAACGGTCGGTCCTCTAGGAGCTATTGTCAGTATATCAATGCATTGAGATATCTGAGGATGAAAAGATAGAGGAGTTAAAAGAACTTGGCTAAGCCTTGGAGAAGATGATCGTGCATGCACAACTAATTGGAGACTCCCGACACTTGGCCCGACTCCTACAAACTCTGCAGCCCCGCCGCCGGCCGGCAGTAGCGCCACACGACAGCCAGCGTCCGAAGTTACGGAGCGGCTCCTCCGCAAAAGTTCGGCGAAAAGAATAGCAGCAGATTTTGCGCTCTGATATTTTCTGGGGCGCAATAAGCCACTTTAATTGGAGCGGAAACTGGGGCGCTGGAGCGGCGGCCAGGTTATGTAATTAATTCATGTGCCTTGTGCATTGTTGCGTCGGTTTGTGTGTGTAGCCTATCTTGGACGGGGAGGCTGGAGGCAGCAGGCTGATCAGTTACCGGTGTTGACCATACAGCGGTAGCTCGTCATGCCACTGAGATTCGTACCTGGAAGTAGTTAGACCACTTGAAACGTTCGAATATCGTACGAAGCAGACAGGAAGATGTGTTGAAGGGCAAATACTAATACAGTATAGCTATATGCTAAGCGTTACGGGTTGATAGCCTGCGATTCCACGATCGTGGACGAACCAAAAATCGATCGCTGATTTTTTATAGTTTATTAAATTCCGAGATTGCGGAATTATTTTCCTTATCCGCGACTCAACGATCCAAAACATTGACTTGAAAAACGAGGTCGATATTTATTGGGCTGACCCGCCAGCTTTTATGTTACCTGACGCTGCAACCGCAGGTAGCCCGCGGGCTCATCATCATTGGACATCTCGCGGTCCCAGCTGACGCCGTTTTTACCGCCCTCTCTGCATCAATCTAACTAACTTCTGCAAATTTCCCATCGCGGAATAGTGATAGTGAAACACCGGTTTTACGGTCAGTCGTCTATCACTATATAGCCTAGCTACCACATTATAGATCGGATATCATACGATCGATCTCTTATAGACATCTGCTATTAGTCTAAAATTTTCCGACGGGGTTACTGTTCGGATACTATTTGAGTATCAGAAATGCGTCTCCCAGAGCCAATGGGAGCGCACAGCCCTGATGCACATGTACCTACGTGAGCACACACACACACACACACACGAGCAGCAAGCACACAGACGAGCTTGTACGGAAGTCAATTACTGTATCATCAAAGCTCCGGAGGAGATAGTCTCTCGTATGCACACACACACACACACACACACATCTCTCGCTCTCTCACGAGCCCAAAGCCAGCTAGCAGGTTCGCAATCTTTTGATCCTAATATATACCTGCACACCACGCAGTGTGTTCATGTCTTCATTTAAATATCAGAGAAGTGCAGAGCTTTTACAGTAAAAATTCACTCGAAGTATGAAGATATTCGAAAATATTATTGGTAGCCCTACAGTTGTGTTTGCAAGCACAATTGTGAAGTCAGATGGAGCAAGGTCGACTTCGACTCCGAGGTCAACTGAGTACACGACTCCGACTCCGACCCTATAAGCCCGTAAGGACGCAGCAAAACACTCCGAAGATTGGTGCTGCACCTTTGTCCAGAGCAGGGGTTCCCAATCAATGGAGCTCGCACCCCCGAAGGAGTGAAATGACCTCTCGGGGGGGGGGGGGGGGGTGAGGTGAGAAACGTTGTTTTGATTACTATGTTATTCAAAAATTAATATAAATTCGTGGCATAAAAGCTAGATAAATAAAAATAACATAAATTGCACTTATCACCAATATGGGTGGGTTCTGAAGTGCGTAGGGAAAGCGAGAAGATTTATCTATTTAAACGTTCTCCAGGGGTGTCAGCCACAAAAAAGTAAGGAGCCACTGATCTAGAGGAACGAGGCGCGTCACTAGCGAGGTAGTTACGCTATCTATAGAGGTGCCACTAGTGCAACGATCACTAGCGAGGTTTCGCTATTGCACGGGGTACGTAGCTAATTCACTTAGAGCATCGCCGATTGGCGCTCTGCGATCGGGGCAATCTTATCTACTTATCTTCCATGTGAACACAAACTTCACTCAGGGGCGTTGCCCCCCGCTACTTATAAAATCGAGCCTCAGGCAATAATCGCATACAGATTATAGTAGAGATGGACGAACACTGTGAAGCACTACACAAACCAGGATTGCAGTGTCGGATGGATAAAGCCGACCCCCCCCCTTAAAAAATAATAATAATACACTGTCCTATAGAGTGCGACTCCAACTCTGCAACCCCAAACACTAACTTCTTAATCTTAGGCATCACGGGTCGATGTCACTCTGACAAACACGCGCATAGTTCCGGCCCTTCTGTTTTATTCCAACTAATTACTTACTAGGTTCTCCTATAGGCGAGTCTGCCGCGAATTGCACAGAGAAAAATTACATGATTGTCCTTTTATTATAACTCTAAAGTTCCTGTGTAGTCTCAACCGGAACCACCGCGGGTAAGATAGAGTTAAGCCCTTACGTGGCGGCTGAAGAAAACACTTTTATAAGACAATAGCATTATGGAAGTAACCATATACGGTCACTTGCCTGGTAATGGGGTAATGCAGGTGCCAGCGCAAGTTAACAACGTTCAAATACCTATAGTACCGGGCTGTCAAAATTACAGTAGGTTAGTAGTAGTATAAGATTTTGCTAGCGCTTCAGTGGCACACTGCCTAGGCCCCTATATCGCGCCGAACTATTCCTGTGTTTAACCACAGGCTCGTGCGCCGACTAGCCTAGTAGGGCGCGTTTTAAATTGTCAACGATTTTTGTCTCGGCTTTTCTGCCGGTAGG